>CANYBF011235474.1:0-11825 GCA_948192965.1 Dalechampia spathulata | reverse complement strand
AAAATCGAATTAGATCTCAACCGGAGAATCGATGTTTTACTACAAATCATAAATTTAATATTGAATCCATTATTTATATTAGAAATTATGATCAAGAATTATTCTACCAATCGTGGAATTAGTAAATTAGAGAAAGAATTCATTTCTACATAATAAAAAAAATATGCAAATCAATCTTCGTAAATTTCATTCTGAATGTGAAATACTTATATTATACAAACAATGTTTGCAATTTGGAAGTATTGCCTCATGGCAGGCTCCATGCTTTAAACACACCACTGGTTATGTCACATATACTCAAGATCTTGGCCTTGGATACATTGTGATTCAGGTATTACATGACTTTTTATCATGTTATTTCCAGAAACCGTTTTCTTTTCAAAATTTTTTTATCACCTTTTTTCTTTAAATTGTGATGTGACCATATCGACGCATTTCGTGGAAGACTTGGAAAGCAGACAGCACGTTCTGTTCGGATTCTTATGAGTTTAGAGTTCAAGGCCAGACTATAGCCAGTGATACATTTTATACCGCAGTAACCAATCCTCATGAAGTTTACTTCGACAGCACTCGAGAAAGAAGAGCTGCTATAAGTTTCCTTTAGTTCCATCATTGCTTTCACATATCCTCATATTTTCTTCATACTTTGCTTCCTTCACCTTCATGGTATCAGATAAGACAACATGGAGCTGAAGCTTACGTATATAGTAGCGGGGTCGAAGCTTGCAAACAGAACAAGGAAATGGTGTCTAAAGTCCTGAAACAGGTGGAAGAAACCCTGGAGACAGCGTGACAATGGCGAGTGTGAGTCTTGAGTAAGTAAAAGGCATGTCGGAGATGAGTAGAATAAAAATATGGCTCAGTTTGAGTACGTCTACCTATGAGTATTTCTGCTGCCTTTTTCAATAATTAATCTGATCAATGTGGGTGTGTGAGCTGTTCTTCTCCGCTGCTTGCATGTATTAAAAGGAATAAAGTTGATTTTCTGCAAGTTCCTTATCTGAAATAAATCATTTTCACCATTAATTAGAGCTAAAAGAAGGTTATACATTTAAACTTTCATTTTCAATGATGAACATTCAATTCAATTGATTTGATAATCAAACAAATTTTTTTAAAATATAAATTAAAATGGAATTAAAATATTTTTAATTTAAAATTTGTAAATTAAATCAAACTGAAATCTGTAAATTTATTAAATCTCTCAAAATCCATCAAGTATTTATAATAGTAATGAAGGATATCTTTCATCAAAATATACTAAATCAAATATTTATTTACAGTTATTCTTTCTGTAAGCTCATATAATATTTGTAATGAGGTGTAGATATTCTGATGTATCATTAAATAAAATAAAAATGCATATAATTATTATATATTTAGAATGATTTGATTATTTGTTTTATATTTTCTCAATTGAAATTAGATATGAGAATGGATATAGTTAATTAATTAAAAGAAATAGTGTAAAAAGAATCTGTCCGTTTTTATATGATGTGGAAGAAAATCATGATCTCCTTATGTGCTTTATCATATATCCCATTGCATAATTCATCATGTAATTATGTTAATTGTACCCTATGATAAATCAAACTAAAAACAAAGTTGGATGAATGAAGCACGGTTCTCAGGATCATAAGCCTCTTCCAGGAGATATCTCAATAGAGAGAGAGAAAGGAAGTATATCTGACAAGTTGTACTGTGTATCAATCCAAACGAAACCGTGAGCGTCAGGATATCAGTTGGATATAGAATATCCATTCATGATCTATGATTTCTTCTTTTTTCCTTTTGCAGGTGTATAATTTCTTCTGTTGAGATCTGTTTTGCTTGTATATGACGATATACACTGACATCTTATCGAATATCAATAATACAGATGGATGCCAGGCTGCCAGCTAATGGGTGCCAGCTAATGGGTTAGGTACCGCGTGGCGCTTCCATCACGCAGAGCCTGCTTAGGTACTAGTAAAGATATGTCACCTTTAAACACAATATGACTAGGCATGAAATGAAAGAAAAAATATTAAAATATGAGATGAAATTAACTCTTCATTATAAACTTATAATTTTACCATTTAGTCCCTTTTTAAGATAAAAAAATCTCGAGAACAACATGCATATCTATACCCATTTGACATTTTATTATAAAATTTATTTTTTATTTATCTTTTTATTGTTTTTGTTATTTTCTTAAATTTTATATCTTTTTGTGAAGATTTAATGAAATACGATAATGATTGATTACTCACAATGATTGACTGCTAATGATGATGGTTAATCATGAAGGTAGATATACATAATATATAAAATGATGAAAAAAATAAAAGTATTTAATTAATTAAATATTATGTATTGAAAATTAGATCAAATAAAGTAGTATCATAATTAATAATTTTAAAAAATAAAGATAAAAATACACATATTTACATGAAAAATTCAAAAATAAATTAAGGTAAAAATCATGAACAGAGTATTATGCGTAAAACATGCATAACACAGTCGTATGCATAACATAACTCTGTGTATATATATAATTTTTTTTTCTTTTCAAAATTTATGGTGCCTCCATCTAACAATTTTAAAATTTATGGGCATCGCAACTCACAATTTTTCATTTGAAGATTTGATTAAAGATCAATTAGATCTTCATATCATTTTTTATTCCTTATCTTTCTATGCTACTTATGCTTCTGTCACGTTACTAGATGATCAACATCAGAAAAATTTATCAGTATTGCGATGCCCATAGATTCCTTATAAGATGCAAAACACTCTGATTATCATAAAATGAAGAAATCTGTTATTGTTCATGCTTAAGTTTCTCTATTATCATTTTCAGTCATACTGCTTCCTTACTAGCTTGTATAACTGCTACATATTCTACTTTTTTTGTTGAGGCTGCCACAACTAATTGTAGTTTTGATACCCAGCTCACAGCTGTGCCAGTAAGTGTGAACACATACTCTATGGTTGATTTACTTCTATTAAGATCACCTGCATAATCCTAGTTAACATATTCTCTGACAATAAAGTCTAATCTTCCATAACATAAAACAACATTTGAGCTTCCCTTAATGTATCTTAGGATCCTCTTCATAGCATTCTAATGCTCTCTACTATGATTCATCATACACTCACTTATTACTCCCACTGCATATGCAATGTCTAATAGTATACAAATCATCACGAACATTAGAATCCTTACTACTAATGCATATAGTACTTGAGACATTTCCATCATTCCTTCTTCATTGCTATGACTCATACTGGACAATAATTTAAAACTAACAAGAAGTGGGGTAGAAATTGACTTACAATCTTGCATATTAAAGCATCCCAAAACCTTTTTTAAATAATTTTTCTAAGAAAGCTAAATATTCCTATTGTTTCTGTCTTGGTGATTTTGCATCCTTAGAATCTTATTTGCTAGTCTCAAGTCCTTCATTTCAAATTACCTAGCCAACTCCACCTTCAATTCTTTAATATGATCTTTGTTGAGGCCTATTACCAACGTGTCATCTATATATAATAGTAAGATAATGAAATCACTTTTACTAAACCTCTTGAAATATGCATAAGGGTCTGAATTAAGTCTATTGTATCTAAAGCTCATGATAAATGAATCAAATGTCTTATACCAATACCTCGATTCATGTTTTAAATCGTATAAAAATTTGTTCAACTTGCAAACCAAGTTTTGCTTTCCTTTTTCTTCAAAACCTTATGGTTAGATCATATAAATACCTTCTTCAAGATCTCTATAAAGAAAAACTATTTTCACATCTAGTTGTTTCAGATGTAAGTCAAATGTAGCATACATTGCCAGAATTACTCGAACAATTATCAGTCAAGCCACAAGAGAAAATATTTCATTAAAGTCAATTCCCTCTTTTTGAGCATATCCTTTCACCACCAATCTTGCACGAAACCATTCCACTTGATTATCACTATTTCTTTTGATTTTAAATATCCATTTATTACCAATGGCCTTTCTTTCTTGTGGTAGTATTACGAGCTCTCAAGTCTTATTCTTATACAAAGCTTCTATTTCTTATTGCATTGTTGTTATCTGTTGAGATGCATCTGAACTGCTCATTGCTTCTTGGAGATTTGATGGCTCCCCTTCCTCAGTTAGAAAATAGTATGCAACATTACTACCCATAACATAATCTTTATGTTAGGGTGGTATAAATTTTGCACGTTTTCTTTTTCCAAGTTCTACCTATTCAGACTCGATTGGCTCTTCTTCCTTTTGCTCTGGTGTTGCTTCAGAAGAATCTTTTTCTGTAAACTTCTTTTTCAACCTGTACAGTTATAGTCTCTGAACTTTCTTTCAAAGTGTTATCATCTTCTCCTTTCAACTTATCTTCTAGGAAGATAACATCCATACTGATTATAACCTTGTAGGTAGTGGGATCCCACAGATGATACCCCTTTGTACCATCAGCATATCTTAAGAATAAACACTTTCTGGATTTTAAATCCAAATTTGTAGTTTCTTAGGCATTGTATATCACATACACAATGCTTCCAAATATATGAAAGTTTAAATAATCAACTAACTTCTCAGTTCACATCTTCACTGGTGTCTATAATTCAATTACTGTAGATAGAGATCAATTAATCATATAATAGGCGATGTTGACTCCTTCTGCTTAAAATGTCTTATCTAGGCCTGCAGCTCCCAATATTACTCTTGTTCTTTCTAACAGAATTTTGTTCATCCGCTCTGCCACTCCATTTTATTATGTAATATATGTTGTAGTGAACTCCCTTTTAACGCATTCTTGCTTACAAAAGTTATCAAATTCATTATGAGTGTATTCTCTTCCATTATCTATCCTCAAACACTTGATATTATTACGAATCAAGTTCAACCCGTACTTTGTAAGATTTGAAAGTTGCAAATACATCTCCTTTGCTCTTGATAATATACACCGAATATCTCCTGGAATAGTCATCGATGAAAGACACAAAGTATTTCTCTCCTCCCAGTGATGAAATCGATGCTTGTTATAAATCAGAGTAAACCAATTCAAGAATATTTTTGCTTTAAAAATTGGATATGTTGAAATTTAGTTGATGCTGCTTGCTTGTTATGCAATACTCACAAAAGGGTAGTGTCACCTTTGTAAGATCCGGAAGTAGATTTTTCTTAGTAAGAATCTTCATGCCTTGTTCATACATATGTCCAAGCTTCTAATGCTACACAATTGTAGATCTTTCATAAGAATTTAAAGCAACAGATGCTTTTGCTTCTTGTACAGTCTCTCCATTAAGCATATATAAATTTACATCAATTATTTCTCCTTTAATAATTACCAGTGCTCCTTGTCTAATCTTCATGATTTTTTTTGAACTTTGATAATACAATCTAAATCATCCAACTATCCCACAGATAATAAATTATTCTTAAGGCCTTCCACATATCACACTCTTTGAATAGTGTAAACTATTCCATCATGCATCTTCAACATAATGGTTTAAATGCCTACAAACTTTAAGACATTATCTTCACAACTATACATAGATCCTCATAAGACAGGTTCATAATGATGGAACCATTCTCTTCAAGAGGTCATATAATAAGTTGCTCTTGAGTCAAGAAGCCACACATCAACAAACTTCTTCCTACCCTTAGTTGATATTGTTACTTCACAGAACAATACATTTCCATCATCGAAAGTGCTTACCACGTTCTCTTGAGAATTGGAATTCTTCATGTGACATTTCTTACTATAATGGTAACATTTAAAATTCTTATTACTCTTTGATTTTAACTTATCATGATTGTGACTTCCACTTGGGTCACGTTTTGTTGATCTCCCTCTTATCACAATCAATGATTTTACTTGTTGTAAACTTGCTTGCTTATCCTCTTTATTCTTGCATCAATTTTCTTCTTCAAGAATAGTCGTTGCTATATCATCAAAGACCAGAGAATCAGAATGAACATTATTTGTTAAATTGATGATTAGTTAGTTATGTGAATCAGGTAGACTTTGGAGTAGAAGTTTCGCATGTTCTTGAGACTTTATTTTGTAACCCAAAGATGTAAGTTAAGAAAATAGAGTAATCAAGACATTAAGGTGCTCTGTCATTGAAGTAGATTCTCACATTCTCAAGGTGTAAAGTTTTCTTTAGAGGAAAATTTTATTGTGCAACGATTTGACCTCATACAATTTAATGAGATGATCTTATATCTCCTTTGCCGCCTTCTTTTCTTTTATGCTGGATAAGATCCCATTTGCAAGTACCAAATGTAGGTTTGTTATAGCATTTTCATCCATCTTGTTTCATTTACTATCATGTATGTAATCTTGTGGCCTTTCATTAATCACCGCCAGACAATTATTTTTTTTCAAGATAGCTTTTATCTTCAATTTCTACAGTGAGAAGTTTCTCTTGTTAACCTTTTCGATCTCAAAATTTGCTACCATCGCTTTCACCATAAAATTTTGAGCAAAAAATTGGCTTTAACTATTTTACATGAACATTATCATGAATAGTATTTGTTATAGTATTTTTAAATAGTAACTTTATTACAATACTCTTGCTACAATACTTTTACTACAGTAATTAACTGCAGTACCTCTATTATATTAATAAACAAAATGAATAGTATCATTAGCCAAATACACGGCTATAGTACCATCATATTTACAAAATTATAAATTATCACTATTTACAAAATTTGACTTCTTAAGTTCGTTTTTCGATCGAATCATATTAAAATTTCTTTGTAATTTTTTCTTGCTTTTGATGTGCTCTTTTTAAAAAAAATTTTCAATAAAAATCAAAATTTTGATATCATTTGTTAAAAATTGAATTGAATAAAGTAGAATCATAAAATAAAGATAAAAATAGATAGATTTATCTAAAAAATTTTCAAATAAATTAGAGTGAAAAACATAAAAAAATTAAAAAAATTTTATTAAAAAAATAATTAATAATCTCTATAATTTTGTTCTCTTTTTTTTGTTTTCTATGTGATGTCATTGTTTGGACTTCTTTGCCTAGACAGGCACGCGTAAAATTGATGGGACCACACCTCTACATTACTTTTCTTTTCATTATTCTAATAATATAATAAAAAATATAATATAAACATTATGCATGTGAGTGCATGGCCTTAATGGTGTTTGGACTTTTGTCGTAAGTGTTACTTTGGCATGCATATAAAAAGGGAAGAAGGGGCGAGTGGCTCTTCGTCATCACTTATCTATTCTTTTGAGTTATATTATTGTATCTTCATAGAATGACTCTATCTTCATCACTCGCGATGCTAGTTTCCGCTTTCTCTCTCTCTATATTGGCAGGAAGTGCAGCAAGGAATTTGCCAATAACGAAGCAAAACAATGTCACGGCTGGGTATACTTACGTTGCAACCATGTATCCATTTGGAAATATTGCATCATGGCAGGGTCCATGCTTCAAAGAAACCACTGGTTATGTCACATATACTCAAGATTTTGGCCTTGGATACGTTGTGATTCAGGTATTACATGACTTTTTATAATGTTATTTCCAGAAACCGTTTTCTTTTCAAATTTTGTCATCACCTTGTTTACTGTAAATTGTGATGTGATCATATCGTGGCATTTCGTTGAAGACTTGGAAAGCAGACAGCTTGTTCTGTTCGGATTCTTATGAGTTTAGAGTTCAAGGCCAGACTATAGCCAGTGATACATTTTATACCGCAGCAACCAATCCTCACAAAGTTGCCTTCGAAAGCACTAAAGAAAGAAGAGCTGCTGTAAGTTTCCTGTAGTTCCATCATTGCTTTTACATATCCTCATACTTTACTTCCTTCACCTTCATGGTATCAGATAAAACAATATGGAGTTGAAGCTTACGTATATAGTAGCGGGATCGAAGCCTGCAAACAGAACAAGGAAATGGTGTCCGAGGTCGTAAAAAAGGTGGAAGAAACCCTGGTGACAGCGTGATAATGGCGAGTGCGAGTCTTGAGCAAGTAAAAGGCATGTGGGAGATGGGTAGAATAAAAACGTGGCTCAGTTTAAGCACGTCTACTTGTTTAGTTGTTGGTGCATGAGAGTTTCTGCTGCCATTTCAATAATTTAATCTTATGAACGTGGGTGTGTAAGTTGTTCCTCTCTGTTGCTTGCTTGTATTAAATGGAACAATCTTGATTTTCTGCAAGATCCTTATCTGAAATAAATTATTTTCACCATTCATTACACCTAAAAAAAAGATTATAGATCTACACTTTGATCATTTCACCAATAAGTTCCATCTTTTCAATATTTTTAAACCAATCCATAGGTAAGTATTCAACTAATTTGATTATTAAATTGGATTTTTTAGTATGTAAAATTTAATTTAATTGAAAATTTTTTTGATTTAAAAATCTATAAATCAAATCAAAATGAATTTTAATTTATTTGATTTGATTTGATTTTTTATGTTTTTCATTATTTTTAAGTTTTAAATCAAAAATTTTAATTTTTCAAATTGAATTGAATGAAATATTTTTTAAATTTAAAATTTTTAAACTGAATGAAACCAAATCAAAATTATAAATTCGAATTAATTTTTGATTCAAAGTATATTATGCATACCTGTAAATTGGTTAGTCATAAATATGTTGCACCTTTATTTTTAATAATATCAACTTTTTAGTTTATTTTTTAAAAAATATATTTTTTAGCTTAGAGCATAAAAAAAATTCATTGTTCATACATATGTAGAAAAAAATTACAAATTGGGTATTTCTAATTTAACATCAGAATAATTTTTATTTATTTATTTGAACTGTCAATATTTATTTGAATAATTGTTTAAACTAGGCATTTTTATATTATGATGTATTTGAATCATATTTTTTTTAGTTTATATGATAATTTTATTAAAATTTTTTATTGAAATTCGGTTAAATTTTAATGTTTAAATATACTTAAATTTTGATGATATGTATAATTGATGAGATAAAAAGTTATTTTAATTGATATTTAAATCATAAAAAAAAATAGGAAAGATAGAAAGAAAAATATAAAAAACTTGAAACACTAAAATTACAATTTCATATACAAAATCCAACGTCTGTTTCAGCTTAAGAAAACTATAAAAGCAAAAGACAACGAAAACAAGGCCAAAAGCCTTTTGGATTTCCACATACATGAAGGTTGTACTATCTGCTTAACAGAGGAAACCAACGTTCCTGGAAAGAAGACTGATAGGAAATCATGAAAAAGAGGAAAACTAGAAGAAACCCAACTCCCCAAGGAGTTCCTCCAGCTCTATGAAGAGAGTCCTTTTGTGGGAGAGGAACGGAGGAAGAAACCCATGTGTTTTCATCATTGGAAAGCCAGTGAACGGCCAATAGCAGAAGAACTGGAGACACCATCAGAAATAGCTTAACTTGATCAAACATGGATTCCAGCACTGGCTCGTAATTCATGTACCATGAAAAGCTTATTAGAAGAAGCAGTATGAGGAGGAAGAAGCAGAGATGCATAGGCAATGGGGATTGAGAATTTGATGATGAACTATAACCATTTGCCATTTCTGCTGAATTTCAGGTAAACGAAAGCAAAGTGATGATCAGAGAATAGATGTTGGAAAATATTATTAAGAACTGACTAAGCAGAGGGCCATATATAGATGGGTGGTTTTTGATCAACCAGTTAAAAGACCATCTATTATGAACTTAACCCAGAAGATTATAAAAATAATAATAATAACAATAGCTTTACACGAAAAGTAAAGTTGGAATACTTCCAACGGGAGGGTGAGTTTTATATGGTCGAGATTCATGAATAAAGAAGTAGACTAATAAAGAATGGCCACGTAGCACCGACCATGTTCCTAAACTTAGCCGACCCATGACTAAAATAAGCATAAAGTCGAACTTGGTTCAGAAAGTCGAGTCATTGGAGTATGACTCTACTGACAAAGATGGCAGCCCATCTCAGTTCCCAGGGTACCTTAACGCACCCCGTGACCAAGTTGAAGGCTTCGTCACATTGAAAACACCATTGATTCAACAAGAACAGATGTTTAGATATGTTAATTACAGTTTCATAAAAGTATATTTCAATTAAAATTAAAAATCTATAATTGACACTTGGTATATGTTAGTTTATTTAGAATTCCATTTGAAAATCATGCAAGTTTCTTAGTAAGACGGACTTTGTTTACATAAAATAATCTCTCACAAAAAGATACGCCATGTTACATAAAGCACTTACTTTCAAAAAGAAACTCCTTATGGTGTAAGTAATTTACATATGCCAATCTTCATGGCCTTTTCCAAATAATTCAGGTATTATGTCCCTAGGTTATAGATTTTTTTAATATTAATAAGTAATTAATAGTGATCATTCAGATCCATGAATCAATTTTAATATTATATATATATATATAATATTTCATATCAATATTAATTTAAATATGAATTCTTAATCCCATCAAAAAAAATATATATATACTAAAATAGCCCCAGAATTTACTGTAATTAAGAGCAGTTAATTTCTAATTTTATCCTTTAAAAATCTAAATAAAACAATAAAATTACTATTCTACCATTCCATTCCCCCTCTCTTTTCCCCTCCCACTCCCACATCACCCCCTCCCTAAGTCCCTTCCCCTATCCCGACCCCACCTCTTCCCCTCCTCCCTCCCACTTCCACTTACACTCCCTCTCGCATTTCATTATTCATAATAATAATAATAATAATTAATAAAAAATTACTATCATAAATAATGATAATAATTATAAATAAATATATTAATAATTATAAGTAATAAAATAATCATAATAATATAAAATACTAATACTTATTAATAATCTAATAATAGTAATATTAATAATTATACATAATAAATCTTAACAGAATAATAATTAAAAATAATAATACTTATGATTATAATTAATAATAATTATTATTATAATTAAATATATTAATAATTATAAATTATAAAATATTAAAAGTAATAATACTTATGATTACAATTAACAATAATGATAATTACAATTAAAGATATTAATAATTATAAATTATAAAATAATAATAATAATATAAAATATTAATACTTATAATATTAATATTAATATTAATAATCATACATAATAAGTATTATTATGAATAATAATTAAAAATAATAATACTTATTATTACAATTAATAATAATAATAATAAATTATATATATAATAATAATAATGATAATAAATATTGAGGCAAATAATAATTATTACAAAACAAATATTAATATAAATAATACTTATAAATAATAATATTTATTATTACAATCAATAATAATAATAGTAAATTAGATATAATAATAATAATAATAATAATAATAATAATAATAATAATAATAATAATAATAATAATAAATGTTCATACAAATAATAATTGTTACAAAAAATAAATATTAATATAAATAATATTTATAAATAATAATACTATTTATAAATAATAATAATAATGATATTATTATTATTATTATTTAAAATATAATAATTATTATTATAAATAATTTATTATTATTATTATTAGTAATTGTAAGTGTTATTATTTTTAATTATTATTCATATGAATACTTATTATTGAATTATTTTTAATTAATATTTTATATATATTATGAATACTTATAAATTTATTATTATGATTATTATATTAAAGTAAGGTAAGAAATTATTATAATCGAGAGCAATTAAATTTTAATTTTATTCTTTTAAAATTTAAGTAAAATAATTGATTTTTAATTTTATTTTTTACTTTAAATATATTTTTTATTTAATATATTTAATACTTATAAATAATAATACTTATTATTACAATTAATAATAATGATA
>CANYBF011235123.1:0-16224 GCA_948192965.1 Dalechampia spathulata | reverse complement strand
GATGTATCATATGCATGACATGGCATAATGCATGGCATACCATATGCATGGCATGTAAAAATGATGTATATCATGGCATAATGTATAGCGTACCATATGCATGGCATATAAAAATGATGTATGACATACTATATGCATAGCATGTAAAGTGAATGACATACCATATGCGTGGCATGTAAATTGAATGACATATCGTATGCATGGCATGTGAGATCATGAATGGCATGGCATATGTATGACCTGGCATAGTGATGCGTATGTGAATGTGTATTCAATATAGTATATGTATGGCATACTGTATGGCATGTGTTATGATATACGTCATGGCATAGTGTATGACATGGCATGGCATATATATGCATGATAAGGCATATTGGTTGATTGAACGTATTGGATTGCGTATTTGGCGTATTGGTGTATTTATGTATTTATATGTATATGCATACAAAAATACAGTATGTTTTGGCATATGGTATATGCATGGCATGAATAGTAGTATGTGTTTGTGTCATGTGACATGATGACATAGCTGTCGCACCCCGTTTTTGGACCTGGGTCGATCTGGGTTGTTCCCAAACCGCTTCAGGGCTGTGTCGGACCGTTTTGGGCTGTCCTGGGCCAGCTCTAGCCCATTTAGGCTTGCCACCCATCGGACTTGTGCGGTCGGGTATGTCTGTTCCCAAACATACGCGATCGCGTATGTTTGTGACACGCTGCATATGGTGACATGTGCGATTGCATATGTTTCCGTTATATGCCCTAGGGCACCATTCTGCATGGGGATCCGCATTTTTGCAAATTTTAGGGTTTTTGGGGATTGACGAAATCAACTCTCTGACGGCTGAAAAAATGAAAAAAAAAACTAATTTGGTTAATCATTCTAGCTGATTAGGGTGAATTAATTAACAAATCAATTAGACTTTAGGTGTTTTTAATCCCTTGACTTGGAGCTAAGGAGAATCTACAAGAGGTAAGCATTTTCTATTTTGCTTTTTACGTGCTTTTTTGTCCAGAATTGATGCGTTTTGTTTATTTGCGTATTGATTTCGCATGATTTTTAGGTTTTATTTTCATCTCGATTCACGTGCACATTATCATGTGCGATCGCATATGATAATTTCAATATCATGTGCGATCGCACATGATCTTCCCATTCGCATATGTTTAATTTGATTTATTTTGTCTGCCGAGTCATATATGTCATGCTTTAAATCCGAGGTAGGGAGTGTCCGCTCTCCCGTATCTCCCCGACTCGCATGGTCTACGGTGGGCCATCGTAACAGTGTATAGGCTAAACAGAGGTTTCTAGGCTAGAGAGAGGTTTCTAGGTTAGAGAGAGCTTTTTCTGAAAAGTGAATTTGGAGTGAAATGAAGAAAATGAGTGATTTTAGGCTTATATAGACCTCTTATGTGATGGCATATGTCATATGCACACGCCGCGTATGTTTATATGCGATCGCGTATGTTTCTTATTTGGCGTGTACATATCTTGTGCGATCGCATATGACCTTCACTTACACGCCATGTATGTTTTATACGCGATCGCGTATCTTGGATAGGCGGCGTTCCTCAAATGATATGCGATTGCGTATGTTTGTAAAGTTTATTTTTAACTTGTTTTTTTTATTGTTTTTTCTTAGGGATTTCCAACCCGAAAAATTCCTAAACTAGCTCGGCCCCTTTGGAGTCCAGAATACTTTTTATTCTCGTTTTCTGCAAAAACATTTTTACCTCTGATACTCGGATCCCTGCTAGATCGTGACCGTCTAGAGGAATCTCTTTTAGCCTACAATTCATAGGGTAAGACTATCCCTATGCATTTCCTTCACAATCTGTAGGGTGAGACTGCCCCTACACGACTTTCTAGCCACAGTCTCTAGGGTGAGACTGCCCCTACATGACTTTTTAGCCATAGTCTGTAGGGTGAGACTCACCCTACAAGACTTTCTAGCCACAGTCTGTAGGGTGAGACTCACCCTACACAACTTTCTAGCCACAGTCTGTAGGGTGAGATTGCCCCTACACGACTTTCTTGCCACAGCCTGTAGGGTGAGACTACCCCTACACGACCTTTTAGCCACGGTTGGTAAGATGAGATCATTCTTACGCAACTTCTTTACCTATACAAGAGACAGAGAAAGTCCTATTTGGTAGTACCTAGGCACCATACTTATCCTGCTAGATCGTGACTATCTAGAGGATACTCTCAACCCGCGGTTGGTGAGATTACACTATCTCATGCAACTTTCTTGCTAGATCGTGACCGTCTAGGAGGAACTTCTGCATAGTTGGTAGGATGAGACTGCTCCTATGCAACTTTTTAGCCCATAGTTAGTAGGATGAGACTACTCCTACGCAACTCTTTTGCCCACAGTTGATGAGATGAGACTGCTCTCATTCGACTCTCTGTTCCCCTTCTGGTTTGGTCCAGGTGCTCCTGTTGATCCAGGAAGACTTACATGCTTTGAACACATGTGAACTCTTCTGAATCAGGGGGCAACTGTCACACCCCGTTTTTGGACCTGGGTCGATCTGGGTTGATCCAGAACCGCTTCGGGGCTGTGTCGGACCATTTTGGGCTGTCCTGGGCTAGCTCTAGCCTATTTAGGCTCGCCACCCATCAAACTTGTGCGGTCGGGTATGTCTGTTCCCAAACATACGCGATCGCGTATGTTTGTGACACGCCGCATATGGTGACATGTGCGATCGCATATGTTTCCGTTATATGCCCTAGGGCACCATTCTACATGGGGATCTGCATTTTTGCAAATTTTAGGGTTTTTAAGGATTGACAAAATCAACTCTCTGACGACTGAAAAAATGAAAAAAAAAACTAATTTGGTTAATCATTCTAGTTGATTAGGGTGAATTAATTGACAAATCAATTAGACTTTAGGGGTTTTTAATCCCTTGACCTGGAGCTAAGGAGAATCTACAAGAGGTAAGCATTTTTTATTTTGCTTTTTACGTGCTTTTCTATCGAGAATCGATGTGTTTTGTTTATTTGCGTATTGATTTCGCATGATTTTTAGGTTTTATTTTCATCTCGATTCACGTGCACAGTATCATGTGCGATCGCATATGATAATTTCAATATCATGTGCGATCGCACATGATCTTCCCATTCACATATGTTTAATTTGATTTATTTTGTCTGTCGAGTCATATATGTCATGCTTCAAATCGTTTACACATGTCTTTCCTTATTATCTATCTCATTCGCATATGATCATGTTCATTCGCATATGTATGATTTTGATTTAATTTGAATTGACGAATGATATTTGTTATATTCTGAGCATGTGTATATAACTTGTTTTATTTTTTGCCTTGTTCGCATATCATCATGTACGATCGCGTATGATCTTCACCATATCATACGCGATCGCATATGATCTTGAATTCCAATTTTGCTCTTTTTGATTTTCGCATCTTGTTTATGTGAATTTAGGCATGTTTGCGTGATTTGTGCGTGATTTGGTGATTAATATTATTTAGTATCTACGTTTGTTCCTTTTTACGTGTTTGTTGCCTTTTGCAGAAATTAGGTCAACTTAGGAGGAAATAGGTGGATCGGGCTCGAGGCCCAGTCCCAAGAGGCAAACCCATTGGACCTGGGAGAAGGAATTGGGCCTTGGGCCCACATTAGAGTTTTTTTATGCTTTAATTATTATTTGTTTCGGTTGGGTTGTATTAAATACCTAAGTTGTTTATTTTCTTTATTTGCTTTCTTTTGGGGTGGGTTGTATTTGCCCACATTTTATTTCCTGCACTTTATGCTTTCTTCATGCTTTCTTTATGCTTTCCATATTTGTATATGTTTCTTTGAATGTCGTATGCCATGAAAACGTATGCTAAATAAACTTAAACCTAAATGCGTGCTTAGGAGTTTTCTTTAAAATTAAACAAAGTGAACATAATAAGATGGAATATGAATAAATTGAAAATCCCAAACCCAAACTCTGAAGAAATTCAGGCTACTTTCCAACACGGGAAGGCCTGGGTTTTATTTCCTAGTTTTTTTTCTAGTCATTCAATTGAATTGACAAAACAAACTAGGTGGCGACTCCACATTATAAAGCACATTGTTTTCAAAATTAAAATGGGATACGCCATTGAGAGCAAGCACCACGGCATTTCATACCGAACAGCATGCAGGGCTCCCGCGTCCGGGATGCACTACTCTTACAATAGCATATTTAAGCAAATATATGAATAAAAATAAAGGCCAGTAAAAGGGATCAAGGAAATTAGGGGGTACGCATGAGATACGGGGAATTATTACAGACCAAATAATAAATCCTATCCTATTATAAAATTCCTCGCATACATAATTTTAGGACGTTAAGTAACTTCCCTTCCTCTCTAGGTACTATTCCTCTCGGTTTTGCAGGATCCAAAAATGCGGATGGATTAATATACAAAATAAACAAATAAAATTCATTAGTAGCAAATGAATTTTTGATTTAATTGACTAGTCCAATACCATTTAAAAGTATGAACCAAGAGTCAAAATTCAGCAATTATTAGGCAATAATTGAAATAATAAACATGAGCAGGATCGTGAAAATTCATTTTAATAAAAATTATTTTAAGAAAAATTATTTTATTTAATCATGGAAAAATTAATTAGGAGGACTATTATCACACAAAAATTACTGGAGATAGCCCTACGACCAATTAATTCCAATCCTTTCAAAAACCGCATTTATACGAATGAAAATTGCATTCTATCGTAAAAATTAATTTTGAGGCCAAAATTAATTATGTAAAAATTGTTTTATGACTATTTCAGAATACTTGAGCTACTGTAAAACTCAAATACCACTGGATACATCAAAATACAGTGAAAATACAGCCTAACATATGGTTTTTCTTGAAACACATGAACTATGCACGCCGCACATCAGTCTATGTGCGCCACACATGGGCAAGGTGTGGCACACATAGCATGACATGTGGCACACATAACTTCTGGATCTGCAAGAAAATGAAATCTGTCAGTACAGAAATAATCTACAGACAAAATCCAGCAACTTTAATGAAGACAATACCTCATTTTGACCTCGTTTCGACCTCCGGTTTGATGAACCAAACAATTAATTAAGCAATTAATTCAAATAATTGATTTTAAGGCTAAAATCAAGTAGATCTGGAAGATTTATGACAGATCCAGAACCCCAAGTGCATGGAAAAGCTACTGGAGTCACTAGAAAATTCAAAACCGAAGCAGTTCAGGTTGAAATAGGGTTTTCCTGTAAAAACAGGGATCTATGTATGCTGCACATAGATCTATGTGTGCCACACATGATGCACATGTGGCACACATAGAGCCATGTGTGGTGCACATAGCTTTTAAAACAAATCAAAAATCAAAAATTTTTCAGCAGAAACCCTAGATCCGGCCTCGATCTAGGTAGATCGGAACCAAAACTAGGTTTTGGTTCATGGATCGGCATCCAAATCATGAAAAATAATTTTAAAGTTAAAATTATTTTAGATCCAGCTTATTTTAAGGCAGATCTAGGGCACCCAAGGCATGGAAAGGCCTTGAATGACCCTAAAATGGCCAGATCAGAAAGAAAACTGGAGAAAATTATGAGAAAAATGCGAATTTCTTTGAAAACCGGGGCCTATATGCTGCACACATAGGTCTATATGCACAGCCTATAGTTTGGAAACCCTCACGCAGGGCCCACTACGGTCACTTCCGGGATGCACCCCAAAGCCTATAAGTGTTATTCAACGTGAGGAACAACTTTGTAGAACAAAGTTTTCCAAATTCAATCCTGAGAAGGCTCCTAACCAAACGTCTTTACTATGCAACATGCGTAGCCTATAGGGCTATGCGCTACACACGTTGCATTCTTGACCTATGCGCTCCACCTCGTACGCATGGAAAGGGATGCGTGCCATATGTCCAGGAAGATGCAAACGTCATTTTGAGAATTACAGTTATAAGTTTTCTCAAATTCGGCCCCGAACATCGAGTTTTGCTTAATGGGCCCATTTTGGGCCCAACATGCCTATTAAGGCCAAAACGTGGCATACGGGATGTCGTGGGTCATGCATCGCGTAGGCAATAGTGAAAATGTGTTATATGCATCCAGAACACTCAAATTTGGCAAAGTCGGGTGGTGGGCCCACATGTGTACTATTCATGATGAATAGTACCCAGTGGGCCCTACAGTATAAAAGGGCCTAGAATGTGGCAAACAGCATGCCAAGCACTTTACCTTAAGTAAGGCAGCAGTTAGGATGTGTTCTGTACGTACGGAATGCATCAAGGTGAACTATAGTGGGAAGCGGGCCCCACTAGTGTTTAGCGGGTCCCACAGCATGGTGAATCTAGAAATGTGGCATTCGGGATGCCACGGGGTGTGCCTTGCGTAAGGCAGGAGCAAAATGTATTACGTAAGTATGGAATACACAGAATAGGCCAATGGGGGTAAGCGGGCCCGCTTATGTACTATTCATAGTGAATGGTAACCTAAGTTCAAAATGCAATATTTTGCATTCTGTGCATCCTACCATGCATAGGCAGGCATGAGATGTATTTTGTAAGTACAGAATACGCAGAATAGGCTAATAGGGGCAGTGGGCCCCACTAATACCTTAGGTGGGCCCTACAGCGTAGTGGGCCCAGGAGATGGCATTTATGATGCCAAGCATTGTGCCTTACGTAAGGCAACATGGAATTGTATTATGTAAGTACAGAATAAACAGAATAAGCAATAGGGGCAGTGGGCCTCATTGGTGTCTTTGGTGGGCCCCACAGCATGATGAACTCGGAATATGGCATTTGCGATGCCACGCGTTGTGCCTTGCATAAGGCAATTGGAAAAGGTATTCTGTAAGTATAGAATACACATAATAGGTTATCAGGAGCTGCGGGCCCCACTTTTGCCTAGTGGCCCCCACCTATGCACTATTCATGGTGAATAGTACCCAGGCCAAAAATGTAATATTTTGCATTTCAAGTGATTTGCCTTACGTAGGCAATAGGGAAGGGTGTTCTGCATGCATAGAACACGCAGAATATGTGGTGGGTCTCGTCAGGCGCCATGGTGGGCCTACCAGTTTTAAGATGTTCTATGCACCAGAACACACAGAGGAAGACATAGAGGCCTATGTGTATAATCGGGGTCGATATCGAGGACTAAAATTGAGCCGAATCAACAGAAACCCGAAATTGCACGAGTGTGAAAAGTCAGGGTCAACAGATATTAACTACTTTAATATTATGAATTTGACAGTAACTATTTTTAGCAGAATACAGGTATGATTAATAGTTAGAGTCTGATTAAGATTATATGTCCAGTAATAAGATGATTAATAGTATCACGTCAGCTGTTAACTATTGAGATATCAGATAATTAATAAGCAGCAGTGTGAAATAATCAAACAATATCATATGATTAAATATTACTAATTGTGATAATTGTTTAAGCAATAAGTATTATAGCATCACTGTTTAATCAAAATTAGTTATGTAATTAAAACAGAAATAAAATAAGGATGTAATCATCTAAGATGTCACTATTTAGATTAAATAATAGAATTGTTTTATGATAGGGTTTTATCAAGGATATTAATAAATTTAAATGGTTATAAGATTATGATAAAATAAGTTAAACTTTGCAGTTAAAATATTTCGAGAAACTTTGCATTTATAAGTTTTCTCAAATTCGATCCCGAACATGGAGTTTTGCTAAATGGGCCCAATTTGGGCCCACTAGGCCCATTAAGGGCAAAATGTGGCATATGGGATGCCGTGAGTCGTGCCTTGCGTAGGCATCAGCGAAAATGTGTTCTACACGTCAAGAACACTTAAATTGGTGAATTCAGGCGGTGGGCCCACCTGGGTACTATTCATGATGAATAGTACCTTTATGGGCCCCCCAGTACAAAAGGGCCGGAAAGTGGCAAATAGCACACCAAGCGTTTCACCTCAAATGGGGCAATGAATAAGGTGTATTCTGTGCATACAAAATGCCTTAAAACGGACAATAGTGGGAAGCGGGCCCACTAGTGTTTAACGGGCCCCACAGCATGGTGAGCCTAGAAATGTGGCATTCGGGATGCCACGGGGTATGCCTCGTGTAAGGCGGCAGCGGAATGTATTCTGTAAGTACAGAATACACAAAATGGGCTAATTGAGGAAAGCGGGCCCCGCCTAGGTGCTATTCATGATGAATAGTGACCTAGGTCCAAAATGTAATATTTTACATTCTGTGTATCCTACCATGCGTAGGCAGGTGTGAAATGTATTCTGTAAGTACAGAATACACAGAATAGGAAATAGGAGCAACGGGTCCGCTATTGCTAGGTGGGCCCCACAGCGTAGTGGATCCAGCAGACGGCATTTGCGATGCCAAGCGTTGTACTTTTCGCAAGGCAACTGGAAAATGTATTCTTTAAATACAGAATACACAGAATAGGTTATTGGGGACTACGGGCCCCGCTTTTACCTGGTGGGCCCCACCTATGTCCTATTCATGCTGAATAGTATCCGGGGCCAAAAATACAATATTTCGCATTTCGAGTGATTTGCCTTATATAGGCAATAAGGAAGGGGTGTTTTACATGCACAAAATACTTAGAATATGCGGTGGGTCCCACCAGGCTCCATGGTGGGCCCCACCAATTCTAAAATGTTCTACACACCATAACACACAAGATTCAAAATTATACGATAATGAAAAGTCAGGGTCAACATTGCGATACTTGATTTTCTAGGTTTTTGGATCTGGTTTTCATGGATTATTGAAATTGTTGTATGTTAGTCACTAGAGTTTTAACCATATCTTTTAAAAACATACCTTATTGTTTTAGTTGATTGGATCACTGCTGGAAATTATTCTACTGGTTACCATATCTTAAATTCGGATGGTCTCTCCAACCTGAGTTATATGATTTTACGAATAGGTCATATCATTTTTCATGCTAATTTCTCTAATTTTAATTAGTATCATAAATACTACCTTGTCCTTACACTTAGATGGCATCTTCCTTTGGATCACTGCTGACACACTCTGATTAACACCCACTTTGTAAAATCTGATTAATTTTCTTTTATTTGTACATAAGTCTTTGAGAAACTTCATGTACCTAGGTACTTGTTTAATCACATCTAGTAAGGGAATGTTAACCTGCACCTTTTGGAATGTCTCTAATATTTCTTTATGCTCTCTTTCCCTTTTCATTTTCTCCAATCGCTTAGGGAAGGGGCATCGAACTACTATCGACTGAGCAATTTTCTCACTTTCATCACTTTCCTCTAGTTTAGAATTTTTGGTTTCTATTTTTTTCCCCTTCAGGTTTTAGTTTTTTTGGTAAAAGCTTTTGGCAGTGTTTGGCCACTTATCAAAGTTATTGTATTTACATTTTCTATTGGATTAACTTTTATTTAGGATAGAAGCTTTCCTTTCGATTAATTTCCCCAACGATATAGCAATCTACGATACCTGATTTTCTAGATTTTTGAATCTAGCTTTCATGCCCTATTGAAATTGTTGTATGTTAGTCATTAGAGTTTTTACCATATCTTCTAAAAATATACCTTATTTTTTTGGTTGATTAGATCATTGCTGGAAATTATTCTACTGGTTACCATATCTCAAATACGGTTGGTCTCTCTAGCCTAAGTTATATAATTTTGAGAATGAGTCATATTTCCTTTGCGGTGGTCCAGGAAATCCTCCTACTGCATTAGCTTGTTCTTCTTCTTCCTCTTCTTGAATTGATGGGCATTTTTCGGTATGGTGATCAATTTATGTGCAAATCTTAGCTGGCTTGAAATGCATAGTAAAATCTTATATTACAGAGGTAAGTTATAAGATTTATTACTCTAGGTTTGAAGTACTTACCTCTTGTGCTTTTCTTGATGGCTCCTTTTTGATGGAAAATGATTGGGTGTTGGCTGCCATTATGGTTATTAGGTCACAAACTTCCTGTACCATTTTATTAACGATAGCACCATCACTTGCCATATCCATCATCTTTCATTTAATTGGTAGCAGTCCTTCGTAGAAGTACTGTATCAAATTTCTCTCGGTTATCCCATATTGAGGACATGAGGCACAAAGTCTTTTGAAACGTTATTAGTATTCATACAAGTTCTCCACGTCCTTTTGCTTGATTGCATACATATCTCTTTTAATTTGAGCTACCCTCTTTGTAGTAAAAAATTTATCTAAAAACTATCATGCCATCTCGTTCCAAGTGTTAACAGTTCTGGATGGCAGAGAATACAACCAGTCCTTAACTACATCTACAATAGAAAAAGTGAAAGCTCTTAGCTTAATTTGTTTTAAACTTGCACCTTTCGGTTTCATGCCATTACAAACTATATAAAATTCTTTGAAGTGTTTGTAATGATCATCATTTTTCATGCCTCTAAAAGTAAGAAATAAATGTATAAGTTCTTATTTTAATTCCAAAGGAACTATTAAGTCCTCGTAGGTGATACACAATGGGGTCTGATCTATTGGTACAATGGTCATTTGTCACAGAGTTGATAATTAATAGCCATGATGAATTAGTTAAAACTTTCATTATCCATGTTGTCCTTATTAGTTGTTCCTTCGTAGGAGCTCAAACTCTTCGATACAGAGGCTAGTTTCTTATTTTTTGCATCTTTTCTCAATCTCTTCATAGTTTTCTTGATTTTAGTATCAAAGTTTAAATTTCTAGTAAAATATTAAGTCATAAACAAAGAATCAAAGAACGTAAGTTATCATTCTCGACAACAATCCTAAAATTTGATCGGGTGTCAAAACTGTCAAATTAATTCCTACTCCCCCAATGTAGAAATATAATAATTTCTGAGTAGTGGAACAAGGTTCAATCCTATAGGGATGGAAGGAGCCTTCGATTCTTTTCGATAAAAATAAAAATAAGATAATTCATATTTATCAAAGAAAAATAAATAATAAGAACAATATCAAATTTTATAAAAATATTAATTGGAAAAACTTCTCAATTGCAAGCCACAATTATTTATTACCAAATCATGATCATTGACACAATTATAGTCCAATGGTAAAATGCACTAAGCCAATTATAAAACACTGAGGAAGAACCTCAAGTGAACCAATTCTTCCTTATTATTAAGACTACCAGGAAGCAAATCTACAATTATCTCTAATTTTTGAATAGATATAGTGGAATAAGATTCACACACAGTCTTCCAAAAACTGCATTAAGGATTAGAAGAACCCAACTCAAGTTAACACTTAAGAACCAGCTCCACCATGTTCAAATTAGATCGTCTAACTTATAGAGGAATTTAAATGTGTTTTACCTCGATTAACACTTTGATTACTACTTTAACATGTCAAATGACAATTATATATCAAATAACTCACTTAGGAATATGTATAAATTAGAACCATGCAAAGGGACCTTTTTACATGCCCCTAAGAAATACAATGGCTCTTTGATTTACCGAATTAAAATGAATAATGATTTACCATTGAAATTAAGAACATTTTGATCTCACATGATCTTTAATAAACTAATTATGTTGGTTTTGATTGGGAAATAGAAATATCTAGCCAAGTATCATAGGTGACAATATAAAATTATAAATAAAGAAAGAATAAAAATAAATACTTGAATTAAAGAGAAATAAAACAAGAATAATTTTTTTAGTTCTAATATTTGACTACTCCACCACACCTATAATAGAAGCAAGTCTCCTATTTATAGGAGTGAAAGATTAAATAAAATAAATAAATAAATAAATATCATTATCTTCTAATGAAATCTCGTAAATCTAATCCTTATCTAATTTCAAATTTAAAATAGAAAATCAACTTCATTAGGTCCCTACGCTCCCTCTTTTGCCTTATTAATTGAAATTATTTTATTGAAATTGAATTGTATAATGCTATATGGAGAGATTAATTATGTAGATTAATAAAATATATTAAAATAATTAATTAGATTTATGATGGTAATTCAATTAAAAATATTTTAATTATTATTAATATTAAAAAATTTGACTTCTCCTTGTTTATGTTTATGTTGGTAAATTAAAATTGAATCCCTCCTTTAATGAATTTTTGGATCCCCTTGTAGTTTGTTATATAAAACTAAATATTATCTTACTAATCAAAGATTATATAGGATTAAGTTGGGAATGCAGATACAAAAAGAAGTATCCTAGTGATCTCTTAGTCTATTGGCACATATACCTTAGTAGGTTTGACCCCAACCATCTTAGAATGATAGACACAGTAAACATGGTATGTAGCATATGGACCATGCTTTATGGCTAAGACCAAAGAGGAGTATAATATACACACACTCTCATTATTGGTATAAGTTGCAACTTGGAATCAGGTCCAATTTTCCCTGGAAATATAACAAAATTCAAAAGTGTTGGAACTTTTATATATATAAGTTATTCCAAAATCTCATTATCCTACATATAAAGTTTAAAGAGATTTCTTTTTGTTTATTAATTGGATTAGCTTTTTACGCTTATAAAAGGCTTGAAATGAGAGCAAGGCCCTATGCACATAAGGATTAGGTTAGAAACCTAATTTGGGTGGATTTTCAGCCCGTATATGCTGCCACAGATGAAGGTTTTTCCTACTCAAGGATAGAATAAATATTTCATATTTATATTTTATTTATGTATTTTAGGGGTGTGATAATAAAATACTTTGATGTCTCCTCCTACTAAGGCTAATTATGCTCCTAATGCTCTTTAGAGAAGAGTGACTAGTCAGTGTTGGGTGATATCTAAGCATTAACCATGGAAGCACATTCATTAAGCTTGTCTTTAGAATAGACATTCTCCTTGCTTACACATGGATCTTGAGGATCAATTCTATGTATCAATTTCATTAATCAATAAGAGAAGTACCTAGATTTTATTAAATCATCATACCTTATTATTATCTTATTGTATTTTTCTCTTATATGATGCTTGTGTTATCCAAAGAGCTCATTGTCCTCTTTTAATTGGGACGGTAATGCTAGTGATGCTCATATGTAAGACTTTGTTGGATCATGAATAAGTTATTCATTAGATTTGAGGATTAGCTCAATTAGGAAGTATCCTATATGAGCACCACACATGTATATTAGAGATCCCTTAAGCTAGATTCATGATACTTAGTATCAAAGCTAAGATTGATATAGTCAAGATGATTTTGATAGGGTATGATAAAACTGCTAAGATTATCCATATTGAGGTGTTCGGATGATGAGTCGAGTAAGTTAAAGGACTTTTAATCAAAATTATATGAGGAGGGGCTATATAATTGAGTGACTTTGAGATTATACGAGTATGATATTATACAATTAAGAATAGTTTAAACCATTTTAGAGTTAGTGCAAGAGTGTGAATATCCAATTCAGAATTTATTCAAGCTATTTTAAGATTGTATCAATATAAAATTGTATAATAAAGAATAACTCAAAAGGTTTGATGGTACTATCCATAATAATAAGATATATGCATTTTTGATGCTATTTCATTACAAACTTCATAGTCAAGCATGCTTGACTTAAAGTAGTTATTGCATTAGCTACCTCTTAGGAAGTTTCTTAGAAAACATATGAATATTCAACATATTAAGAAGGTTTCATTATTGTGCTATGGAGATAATCATCAAATTGGTTTAATACTGATACATGTGGTATAAACAGATGGTCTATATAAGAATGTTGATCCTTAAGCTCATATTAAGATGCTTTAGAAATGAGTTAACAAATTTTACATTGTGTTGAGTGAAACATATATGAGAATTAAGGTACCAAGAAAATGTATTAATAGATTTTAGATTATGTTGAATAAAATGCATATGAATAATGAGATGCTTAGGAATTAAATAAAATTATAAGATTATGAACAAGCATACATTGAGATGCTTGGGAATTTGATCAAAATGTTGAATTATGAACAAGCATGTATTGAGGCACATAGGAATGGAATCATATAACTTAAGATTATGCTAGTTTGAGTAAAGGTGTTAATAATGTTTTTATCAAATTATATTCCTCAAGTTGTGGTAGCTTGAGTTGAGTTGTTTTATGGAATGTGTGAATTGCTTTACAATGGTAGAGTAATGACATTCAAATTTTCTTTCCTTATGGGTTGACCAATAAAGCTTAAGATCACCTATAAAGAGGTAATTATATGTACAAATATCCCTCCTAGTATGAAGGAATGATTGTTAGAAGTGAAATCACTATTATATCATGCAAACTTGAGAGATGTAGATGAGACCATCAAGATTTAGAATGTAGATGTCGAATTCATCTTGTTGATTAACATGTGAAGTTCTAGTAAGAAGTGGGAGGTAAATGACACTATTAATGATATTATTTGAATATGTAAATGAATCTTGAATAGGGAGATAGGTGGAGTCACTTGTCCATATAAAAAGTAAAGTAGGTTGTAATGCTTCTCAATGATAAGAGCGTTAGGATGAAGAATTTCATGAAAGTCTACAAACTATGATTGGACCACATCAAGTGGTATTAGAGGGCCATGAACTCTGAAAGTTATTAAAGCCTATATTTGTAGTATGTTAAAAATGGACCTCATGATTGTGATCATAGATAATGTACCTTATATTAAGCATGGCTCTCTTGTAAAGCATTCATGTCATGTTAGTTTTGACAGGGAGCTATTTACAATTTAGTGAGTGAATGACCGATGTATCCTTATTGCATTGAGGGTTCTCTATTGTGTAACTTTATCTAAGCTTGCTAATTCGAGGGGATAATTAGAGAAGTTATAGGAAGCTTGATTCATTCAACTAATAAACACCCTTTGATGCACTAGTACATTTTCAAAGAAATAAAATTAAACTCATGATTATGTATGGAGTACTAGAATTTGAACAAGTTATAATGAATAATAAGTATTAGATACTCTTAATTGTAGGGTTGTTTTACTAATCAAACCATGTTGAAGACTTCAAGGTTTGATTTGAGATCGAACTTCTATCAGGTGAAGGTGGCTGAGTGAGAAAAGCCAAAGAAAGATAATGTAATTTGTATGATACTTTTAAATTTTCTTAGTATATTTTTATGTTGATAAATATTATTATTTTTATAAAACCTAATTAACAAGATTTTCTATGAATACATTAATAAGTTTATGTGAGTGTGTTTGTACCATATCAATTTAAATAGTATAACCTTGGAGAACCTTTTAGTGCATTGATCCAACTTAACTCACTAAAAAAGAAAGATCTAGACCATATTCAAGAAGCTTGATTAAGATCAAGCTATCATCAAGTGAAGATGATAAAGTGAGATAAGCCTTTGATAACTTTGGTATAGTGCTTTTAAATTTCTTATAATATCTTTTACATTGATAAAATCCTCTTATTATTTTTATATAGACTAACAAACTAGGTTTTAAGAAGTACTTTAAAAAATTATGTTACTGTAATTAAATGATATCAAGGTCTATAAAGTTACTTTGGAGGAGTACTAAGATCTCTGACAGTGTGTTCATGAGTTTATGATAAAACTAGTCAGTTGTGACCAAGGTTGTTGGTTTGTGTAGTGATTAAGCAGTGGAAGTTATTTAAAAATTTTCATTTTAAAACAACAAACCAAAAGAAGATCTTTGCATCAAAACACGGAGAAAACAGTTTAGAGATTAGAAGCGATAGTTTGATAGTAACTCTTACATTCAATGCAGATGTCCTTCGTTCTTTGTCTCTATAGTGTTTATGGTTGTAGAAAACCAAAAACCACCAAAATAGGCAGACTCCAACATTATCCACACGAAACAAGGATGTCCAAGCAAGCAACCAATTGCTTCTATCTCCTTTCCTGTGAACTAGCAAGAAAAAGAAGAAAACCTTATGGAATTTTCGACTTCCTCACAATTACTCTTATGAAGGCCAAATTCTTCTTCAGTAGAAGAGTCTAGGTTTTGGAAAAAGGAACATCAGATGTGTGGCTTGACCTAATTTTAGTTATAACAACATATTTATATTCCAAAATTAGGTTAAGCTGAAACCCTTTCAGCTTAAGTCAGGCCTGGGCCCGTCTGTGACTAATATGGCTTGTGACTGTCACTTGCCATATTGTAGCCCAACCAAATGGCCTAACTTAAAACTTATGGACTTCTAAACATTAAATGTTAAGTCCATAAAGCATCAGATTAATTTCCATAAGTGATTTTTGACTTTTCCTAAAAGTACAAAAATGCCCTTTTAAGCTTGATTCCTCATTTGTAAGTGT
>CANYBF011234898.1:0-15509 GCA_948192965.1 Dalechampia spathulata | reverse complement strand
GTGCTATATGAATGATTACTGTTCTGATGCTTGGATTGATGTTTTCTTTGCTTGATGATATGATGAATTGTCCAAGCTTTCGTGTATAAGATGAATTGTTTGGAATGACATGCTGACATGCATGGAGATGAATGATGAAGGGGAAAAGAGGGAAAAGAAAATGAGAAATGAGGGCAGAGCTCAGCTCTGGGCACACTGGATCAATATATGATGATGGAATTCCTTTGGGAATCATTAGATATATGACCTCCCGAGAAGGGAGATGAGTCTCGAGACCTATAGTAGGATTGAGTGCAGAGCACTCCACAGCTAAATGGCCTCTTACGGGAGATGAGTACCGGTACCTATCGGGATCTAGTGTGTGCGAAAGGAATGTGCACAATTTCAGGAAAACAAGAGTGAATGAGAGAAAGAAGGATGAAGGAGAATGTTAAGAGCAATTGCATTACATTACATACGATGTTATGTTCTGATATGATGATGATGGTGAATTTCTATATGATGCATGATTGTTTATATATGTTTCTAGCACCACTGAGTTTATCTCAGCGTTTGTCATTTGATGAACGTAGGTTCAGAGCCCACGGGTGAGCGTTCAGAGAAGGAATAGAGGTCGTCAGCTGAGACAGACTGATCTTGACTTGGTACGGGACTTCTGCGGCATACTCCGATCCCCTTTTTGGTTGTGTAGCTAGGGTGGCAGTAGTTATGTACTTATTGTGTAGTAGTTGGTGGTTGCACTCACGTATTGTATAACAGGTTTTATGTATATGAGATACAGTATTGCCTGTTTTTGTATGTTGCTTGAGTGTATGTTAAGTTTATCCAGGGTATGTTTGCGCATCACGTTGCTTTCATCGCACGACCACCAATACGCTTAGAAGCGTGTCCCCATACGACGTTACATGATGTATCCCTTGTGGTAGAGGCATCGGTCTTCTTCTGGGGGCCGTTGTCTGTATCACGGGAGCATGTCCTCCTGGGTATGGGCCGGGTGTGACAACTTATACCATGATATTCATGTTTATTATTAAATTGATATGTTAAATTGATGATAATGATATAAACATGATGTTAATATGTTATGTTATAATAATGATGTTGATATTATATAATGATGTGCAATGCTTAATGATATTGACATTTAAATAAAGATTAAATAGTTGATTTAGATAACGATTTTAAAACGTACTAAGATGAGTTTGATTTGAACATGACTATGATGACATAGTAAATATGCATGAGATATTAAAATAGGTAGAATAAAAATTATGTATAGTGCTGAAATGATTATTAATGATAATGGCATATAAATAATGACATCATGATATTATGTTTGCAATATTTAATAATGTCTTATGAATTTATTTATACGATGATTATTTGCCATTGTTAAAATTATGGGATTATATGTGGAATTAAATGGGACACATTGATGTTTGATTTTTGTGATATTTGATATTTATGTTATACTAGCACCACTGATTTTTATACTCAGCGTTTATTATTTGATGAACGTAGGAACAAGAAAAGCCGAAGAGCAGAATCGTTAGCAACATCAGCAACTGGACAAATAATAAAGTTATTGGTAATTAGTGTGGTTTTCATCAAACTTCATTTCTGAAACAATCGTGCAACTAATAAATAAATACTCTGGCAGTAATTAAAATATATTTGGTAGTATTTTAAATAATTGAGTATATTATAATGTTGGTAATGGTTTGTGACAAACTTTAATCGTGTAAAATATTAATATGTGAATGTTAATATTTAAAATAAGGAGATGATAGTATGTTAAAACCTGGGAATGTTTAAATGATTTGAATTTAGTAATTTGTTTGATAGTTTTTTTAAAAAAAAAATTTTCCGCACTTAATCTTATATAATAGAGATCCTTTGTAGGATGATTATTAGTTTTCTTGAATAGAGAATTAGTAATCATGCTACAGGAGTATGTTACGTAGTGGAAAGATGTGACATTTAATCATTTCTCCAAGTGTTAATGTTTATCGAAATCCAATAAAGTTTTATCATAAACCCATAAAATCTTAAAATTTTCATCACCATAAGCCATACTTGACAACAATGTCATCATAATATCATCTCAACATGATGAAACAAAGAAAATTGGTTGACCTGTTTCATCATTTTTGATATTTGGATAGATGATTTCCTGCTTGGTTGGTTTTTAATCCTTAAGAAGGTGGATTTGGAAAGTTAATATTGCCTATGAGTATTAGAATTCATTTCCTAATAAACTATATCAAAATTGGAATACTTAACCTTAGGCCTAATCAACGTTTTATTTTCCTAAGAAAGAAAAGAGGATAATGAAGCATTAACACTAAATTGATGTTCATAAATACCATTTAGATTTATCGTGAGTGAATATTTAAGAAAGATTAGTAGTAAAGTCACCTACGTGCTAACAAGAAAAACATTTGATAATTCAAAACCATCTTAATAAGATTGGTTTTGTTTATTTTGTCTATTTATTTACCAAATGGTGATGAAAAATACGGTAAGTGTGTATATGTGTATGTGTGGCCAATAAAAGCCATGAAGAAGGGAGTTAACTAGGCATTGATATTTGCAATTAAAACTAAAATATGGTGTAACCAAGTTTGCAATTAGAATACAATGATAATCAATGCACATAATGAATAGAAAAAAAGAGAGTGAGTGTACCTGGTTAATGATGGAAATATTGAGAGTATGAACACTTCATTAGAGTTTGGATGTTTTTAATTTAGGGAAATCATTTTGGCAATTTTAAAGGAAAGTAAGGTGGGTTTGAGCTTATATTTTATGGGTTTGATATCTAACATTAGTCCATATAAATTATAAATCATCTTACAAGGATATTATTTCTACCAAAATTTAAATCAATATTAATTAATTAAGATAATTAAATAAATAAATTTATTTGTTAGTTTAATTAATTAAATGACATTTGATAATTGAATCATTAATTAATTTAATAGATGTAAATTAATTTTAGCCTAAATAAATTAAAAAACTTTTAAAAACTTAGGATGGAGACAGTTGATCATGAAACCAAATAATATGATGAAAAGAAAAAGGGAACTAGTTAATAGGGGAAATGAACACATGATGAAAATACACTTGTTTGAATTTGAGGATGAATATATTAAATCTTCATAAATAAAATAACAAATTAAATTAGATAGGAAAGGATGAACAATCAATCATCAAAAATTACTTTACTAAAATTTTCAATATTATAAAATTAAACAACTTTCTTTTAAATTTATAATTCTACATTATCTATTAATTTTCATAGCTAATAATAAATTTCATTTTAATTCAATACAATTTTTTTAATTTTTCTTGACTTTAAATTTCTATATCAAACAATTAAAGGATCCACAATAGTCTAATTTTAAATCATAACATATAATAATTTAAAAAAACTTTAATTTTGCAGCACACTTTTAACATATCAATTCATGACCATATTCAAATTTTACTTAAAATAATTTTAAAGCTATGGAATTCAATGTTAATAAGTGAAAAAAGGAAAAGAAAACTCAAATAATACTAGAAATGAATATATAAAAACAATAGAATACTACAAAAATTAGCCTAATTTTGCAGTATAAAATGCATTTTTGAAATAAAATTAAAAAGTGATATATCTAACAAATTATCTCGTCACCCTATCATACGATTTTAGTTAAAATCATGACTACAAAAGAGCGCGTCGACTTTTCATTTCACTGGTTCGACGTCTACCATGCACGCCCATGATATTTCGTGTGTAGAAAGAGAACGATAAATGACACTAAAAATTTAAAGAAACGCTTAAAACAAGTATTTGAAAATGACAATCAAGTACCATTTCAAAGACTATATAAGATTTAGGGAGTCTACATTCTATGATCTCAAGCCCCTATCTCCATTTACTTTTACACTTTGGAGATTACAGCTTACTTATAGAACCAGAAGATACATTTCCATTATCGAGATAATTAACATTCTCCATAATGATTAGAGAACAAAAACGCAAGTCAGAGATGCTAATAATAGTGAGGGGCTAGCGAATTATGTGCTTGATTATTGTTAGGTACTCCTTTTGTCAAATTTTGGAATTTGTCAGTAGCCTCGACTCCGATCAATGAAAACTGTTTGAGAAGTAGATCGACACATTTAGGCAAGGCATCCTTAAAACTCTTTGAACAGCTCTTACCACTCTCATCAACATCCTGAACACCACCCTTAACCAGACACCCCACCTGAGCCCCATCCATATATGCTTTACATGCCACCAGAATGTCATGAGCATGCTTATGGAAATGACCCACAACAAAGTCCTCAAAATGCTGCATTCAACAGCAGTTTAGTAACCATGTAGAATCCCGTATAGCAAATGTTAAACAAGCATAAATTTACTAACAAACAAATTGTACCAACTTAATGACAATAGCGAAATGTTGCATGAAAAACATGCAGACCAAAAATGTTTATAGCAAAACTTGCAGAATGACAATCGGCTATTTTTATGAGAAAAGTTTAAAGTAGGGGGGACCATGCGGCATGCTAGACCTATAATATAATTTTACCAAATTTTCAGCAATTCATGAAGTCTTCACGCAGTTCTCACCAACCCCGTTATTTATTATTTTGCTTAGTCCAGTCTTCAACCGTCAAGGGATAGAGGCTCGACCCAAGTTGAAACAGTATTTTACAAATATATACGTGTCAAATGCATCAAACTCTAAAAACAAGTCAGAACCAAAAAGGATGATAAAACAAAATTTTAACCCAACAAAATATTGCTACAAATATCAGATAGTAATACCAATAAATTATTAAATAGTACTAAGAAATTATTTCCACAATTTTTGAAAAAAAAATTTATACGACAACACACGTACGTTTTTTCCTTCAGAATGCTTGTTATAGATAATATTGTCTTACAACTCGCACTACATATAAAAAGTTACCCTCATTCAAACTAAAAGATAATTCAAACTGTATTTTGATATTCTACCCTAAGAATCAAACATGATATGATCAGAAGTAATTTATGAAATGTATTAATTTCTTCTCAACATCTTCACAGGTAAGAAAAAGCTTTTGCTAGCAAAAGCCGATGTGTTTCAGTATAAATATAAATAAAAAATAAAATAATTATAAAACCTTTCATCTATAACAGGGTTGACCAAGTCGCAGGTTAACAGACTGGTACCTCAGTATTATAAAAAAATTGAAAATAAATGGATTAAAGGTGGGCCCATTTTCCAGGTTAATCAGCTGAACAGACCAGACTAGCCAGATATTAAAATGATGAAAAACATAAACAGCAACTAACGTGAAAATTAAAGCTGATTAATTGAACAAACTATGTGGTGATTCCATATTGCTAGTGACCGAGACAATAAAACAGCTAGTTTCATGATTCAACCAACATACCTTTGGCGGCCTCCTGATTGTGTAAACCATTGTTTTAATGGATAATAGAAACGTCCTCTCATTGTATTGCTGTGACTGTGTTTCACCATGTTTAGAGCCGCTCATAGATGCAAATCCAGGCTCATTAAAAAAGGGCTTCTGGTTTAATATTAATGCTTGTATAGATACTAGAACTTGTAGAACAGTTGACACACCAGGAAGCCACTTCTCATTCTTGTTACCGTGCCAGGTACCAAGCAGGCTGAGGCATACTTTCCCACATTCATACAAGTTTGGGTTGAGACGAAGACCGCCAGAATGGTAGTGGACAATCTGACATAATTAAACCATGACTGAGACCAAAAACTTACAAAACAAATTGCAAAATTATCATAAACAACCTTAGTCACATACAGGAGGTTCATTGGGATAACCACTTGGAAAGAAAATGTCAAAGAAAAAGAGACCATCATGGTAGGGAGTGCCCTCTGCTCCAATTATAACAGCCCTTAATAGGTCCATCCTCGATTCATAAGCCCTGACAAATATAGCATCTGTTGAATTGATAAACAAAAAACAAATTTAAAATGTCAGTAATGCTATTAAACAGAACTTGAACAGGGAAAGAAATGGGAGCAGAAGCTCAATAAACTATTTTGTTTCTTTTTTCTGTTATTTTTTGATCTACTATAAAGACAGATGGAGTCATTATTCATCAGAAGGACAATTACATGTGAAACCAGAAAGCACCCGAACTTACCTGGCAAATCATTCTCCAGGATTCTCCACTCCTCCTGAATTTTCTTCACCCAATTCTTCGGATACTGGGAGGAAAATAGACATAAAAATGTCTATCTAAATCAACAACCAAAAGTCAGAAAGAAAACAAGAAATATAGTACATGTTTGAAGAATATTTACCTGCTTAACTGAAGAAACCCTAGAGTTATAATGATGATCTGAATGATCTTCAACAGTATCAAAATGCTTAAAAATTTGGTATTTGTTCTGAATATCAGCTCCATCAATGTGTTTAGGAGTTCTTGCTACACTTTCTTCAGAAAGATTTTGTACATCATAAAATGGATCGCTAAATTTCAAGTGACTTGGATAGCTAATGGACGATGTGGGAAAGGATTTTAATGAGCCCCCTGCAACAGGGAAAATTAGTTCACCCATATCAAAGGGGTATTCTGGAAAAAATGGGCTTGACAGACCACCTTGGTTCTTTATAAAAAATGGATGGATATTTTCCCAGTATGATGACTCATGACCAAATGGATTTGCTGATTTGTGCAATTGACTTACAGAACCATAGTTAGTGAAACTACTTGGAGAAACTGCTATATTTCTTGTTTGGCTAGTAGTGGGTTTTATATTGCTCTTTCCATGTTGTGTAGTTGATTTCTTCTCACCCAGGGAAGTTTGAGAAAATGACCCATGGGAGAATAAAGCATGGTTCACAGGGTCAAGAGAGATCTGAAAACCTGAACCACTCACTGAAGGTAGCTTCTTCCCAACACCATTAGATTTTGATGACCATGTAAGCAGATGATCCAGATTCCTTTGATTTGTTAAATAATCATTTCCATTAACCTCCTTTTGCTTATGAACAGAATCCAGCAAGCATGAAACAGGTACCTCTACCCCAGGAGGGATGTCCACATTATCATAGTGGGTTTGCAAATATGTGTACTCATCAAAGTCCATAAAGTCATTAGATGCAATATGGAAATACTCATTGCCTAACATATCAGAGCTAGTACCACCAATGGTGGTTGTTTTATGTGATCCAGGACCAGAGCCTTTAGAAGGGCGAAAAAGATAATTGGCCGTAGCTTCCTAGATAGGAAGAAAACATTAAGCAAAGGCAAAGATAGAGCAACAAAATATGAAAAGAGGAAACCTGGTTATGTCTATAGTACCTTCGCTACAACATAACCAGCAGAATGTTCTTCTATAGCTTTCCCTTTGTTCTTTGTGTCAACTTTATTATCAAGAATCATACAATCAGAAGAATCTTCATCGTCATCAACATTAATTACATCATGAAATAAAACCTACAAGAAGAATTATCTGCTTTAAAATTGGTATATTTGGTTTGCAGAATGACACCTATAACAAGGGAAGAACCATTAAAATTATGCCAGAAAGTGCAATTTAAGTTCAACACCAAAATTCAATGCCAAAACTACTCAAAGTCCTTATGTTGAACATTCAACTAGGAATGCAACTTTGCAGATTAAGCAGTGGCTTTATGAGCAAAGAGTCAAATCTTGAGTATCAACTGGTTGGATGCATTTAATAATTAAAGTGATCTAGTTCTAAAACATCTAAGAATTCACTGTAGGAAAGTTTCTTTCAGCCAAAGGGAAGAAGATAAAGGAGAAAATGGGCCTTCTCTTGTCCCAAGGTTCATAGGTTTAGATATTGACTTCTTGCTCTTCTGTTGTTACTTGCAAACTGCCCCATCCCTCTCCTAGGTGTACCTATTTTAACAATCATATTCACACTAACTAATTCAAAACATTATTTAAATAAAATACACTTTATTTATTTTTACTTCATAGTAAGAAGATTTTAAAATCACAAAATAATTAGAGCCAAACTTGACAAAATGAAAAAACCCCAAAATTAATCAAGTTGACCTATCCACAAAGTTGTATAAGGAAGAAGATAATTGGCTATAGTTTCCTAGATAGGAAGAAAATACTAAACAAGATAGAGGTAAAAGGAATATGAAAAGAGAAACCTGATTATGTCTATAATACCTTAGCTAGAACATAATCTTCAGAATGTTCTTCCGCAGCTTTCCCTTTATTTCTTGTGCCAACTTTATCGTCAAGAATCATATAATCAGAAGAATCTTCATCATCGTCAACATCAATTACTTCATGAAGTAAAACCTACAAAAGTAATTATATTATTTAAATTGCTATTACTTGGTTCACAAAACAAACCACTAACAAGGGAAGAATCATTAAAATTGTGCCAAAGGGCACAACGTGGTCCAAGACCAAAATCTTTCAAAATCCTTATGTTGAACATGCAATTAGATATGCAACATTGTAAACTAAGTTGCGTCTTTATGAGCAAAAAATCAAATCTCAAATGTGAACTGTTTAGGCCATTCAATAATTACTATGATTTAGTTCTGAAAATTCTAGGAAATTAATTGTTAGCAAGTTCATTTCAGCAAAAGGAAAGAGGATAAATTCATAGGAACCATATAGACCATATTTATAATATGTTTTCAATTATGGGTTTTTCTACTCTACGTGTATCTTGTGTTTACCACAAACTATTTTCCATGGTTACAATACTTGTAGTTTTACCAATATCCATGGGTTCCTTTCTTGTCCCTAGGCTTTCTAGGTGTAGATATTGGTTGCTTGCTCTTCTATAGTTACATTAGCAAACTAAGCCATTCACTCTCCCTAAGCACTCTCTCTCATCACCTTGTCAACAATATTTTCTGACAATGCCTCAAACAGTTAAACAATCTAAATCTTGTATCCTCCAACAACATTAATTATGTACTCATGTTAACTCTTTCCCAATTTACTGATTCTCCAATGTGCTTAACTATTTATAAGAGTCAGATCCATACTCATTAATTCAAAACATTAGTTTAAATAAAATAATCTTATCCTCACTCCCCCAGAAATAATCTATATTTCTAATTCCTAAATTTTGAGCTACCATCCATTTTTGCCTCCTAAAATAAGGCAGCAATATTTTTTTTTTTCAAAAAAAGCAGAGATTGTTTGGGTGAGGCACTCATCTGAACGTTCCCTTGTCCTAACCTTTCTCATAACAAAATGTCCACAGGTTGGGGAAGGATAAGGATGAAGGCATGCTATTTAACCATATATGAGGTATATAGATGTAGGCTTAGTGGTGTCAAGCTAATATGTGAGCCACAACTATTCAAGTGGCCTAACTATTGGTTACACAAAATTATTCCAAGAGAAAATTATATGGCTACTTCCTCTGTAAATTTTGTTTTAATTTTAAGTCAAATTTTTTAAAAAATAGCGCAAAATAAAAACTTTATTATAATGACACTTTTTTACTGGATCATTGCTAGCATAATACTGCATAAAAAAATAAAAATATTAGCTGATTACCTAACATAATTTTTCTAGACTAATAGAAACCTAAACAAGTATGATACAAAAGCATATGAAATATTAAGAGGAGCATTTTAAGTTCACTTTTTCCTCTATTCTGTCTCTTTTCTTTCATCCACAATCTTTTTTTTTTTTTCTAAACTCAAAAATATCAATATATTTCCTATCATTTCTCTTTGTTCCTTCTTATCAAGCATAAACCAAGTCTCCAATGTTGACAAAGAATATTGTGCACCTTTAGTGTTTTTAACACCAATGTACTGATATTCATGGTACTCGAGGGTCTGGCAACTACTCTAGTACCAATTTTGGACCTTTTCTGATTAGAACACCCAAGAACTAACAATTTTGATCATAGGTAAAGGTCTAGAGCAATACCAATCAATCTGACACAAATATCAAGATCAAAATTGTTCCAAGATTGCTACTCCACTCAGAATGATCCATATGGTTTAACAACATAACATGGCCTTAAGAAAGATTTGAGGGCCATGAATATGAAAAAGAGAAAGCATTCTAAAAGTAATCAGCTTTTAACATATACTTGAGCCTAGCAAGATACAAATTACATGTTTTACCAGTTGAGACGAGGTGAAAATGCAATGAGCTTGAACAGAAATATGGTAAAAATTCAAGAATTAAATAAACCAATTCATAACAAACAGTACAACCACATTGCTAATACCAATCAAAACTAGATAAATTCTCGTGATTTAATTTGATGTCGTTGTTAATGAGAAATATTTAGTCTTGACTTGCATTATCTTTCCTTTTCGCTTATTTACCTTCCAGTTTATGATCAACCAGAAATACAAGAAGTCTTTTTGTATCACATACATCAAGAAAACGCAATAATCCAAAATGTTGAACCCTAGACGCTAGTCAAGACGAAATTTTTTTTAATTAAATTAACATGATTAAAGTAAAATCAACCGAAAACAATGATTTATTAAAAATAATAATCTAAAGCAAAAGATATTTAAAAAAATATAGAAGAGAGAACAAGATTAAGAACTAATGGAAGCTAATAACGAAAGCGTTCAACCAAGAAACTGAAAAGAAGGCGCATTAAAATGTCAAGAATCGAAAGCATCAATTTAAAAGAATACAAGAGACTGATCACTACTGAAATAACAACCGAACCTATTTGGTTAAGGAAAGGGAAAAAAAACCTGTTTCAGTTTATTAGACAGCCTGTTATTAGAACGAGAAGGAGGAGGAGGAGGAGGAGGAGAGACTTCAATCACGTCGGGTTCCATCGCCACTCGTTTCCTGCTGCTTCGACGAATAGAGTAACGACAAAAAATCAAAAAATTTCCGAAACAGAACAAGATTTCTATAAACCTAATTACGGGGACAAAAAAAGAGGCACCGTGACTGACTGACTTGGAATTCTGGAAAACTTGTAACGGCGGCTGCGGTTGGGGCAGCATGGGAATATCAATCGGCTCTATCTTTAGGAAAAGAGAGAGTAATGAAGCGGGCTTGAGCAAATCCTGCCAACTGTGATCTGTTGTTCTTGTTTAGTTTCACTTACAATAAACAGGACGAGAGGGAGGGAGAAAGTGAGAGAGTTTGGGTTGGGTTGAGCTAATTCATGACTTGGTAGCTAAGTTCTTCCAGTAAGCTAACATTTTAAAATTTTAATGTTCAGGTTTTCCTTAATTGGTCGAAAAAGGAGAGGGTAAAGGGAAAGGGATAAGAGTCTTCTCCCCTAGCGAATAATTTCTTCTCGGGTGTATTAATTTATTAATTAAATGCACAACTTTGATAGATCTTAATGCAAAACTAGTCTATTCAAAATTTTTAACTTTTTCTATTTAATGTGAATTTTCTTTAAAAATATTAAAGTGGTGTTTGATATTCACATAGGTTAAATGATAAAAACAATATTTAAATTCTAGGAAATTTTTTTAATTTTACCTCAATTTTTTATTTATTTAATAAAATATCTAAATTTTATTTTTCTACCATATTGATTTTGCACTAAATAAATTATTTTTATTTTTATTTTTATCACGACAATAAAATGACTCTAATTTTTACGTAATTAAAAGTTAATCTTTAGATAAATAAATTCTAATTTATCTAAACTAAATATAAAATAATAAATAAAATTTTTATTTTTATATAAATATTAATTTTTATCTAAAATAATTTTATCTACTTTAAAATTTTCACATAAATATTAATATTTATTTAAATTATTTAAATAAATATTATATGAATTTGATTTAAAATATAATATTAAATTTTATTATAATTAAAATAAATTAATGTTATTAATTAATTTTAAAATACTTATTATTTATTAAAAATAAAGTATGTTTAATAATAAGTTGAATATATTTATTATATATTTTTTAATAATATTTTTATCAATAAAAATAATTAATTAAAATATTTTAATAGTGATAAAAGAATTGATTGATGAAAATAAGTTATTATATTATATTAAAAAAAGAAGAAGAAGACATGATAATTGTCATAACCATTCTCTTTTTTCATTACTTAATCAACTTTTATTTATGTTTTCATGCATTATATTTGTAAACCTTAGCATATAATGTAGTATTTCATGAATTTTCCATTATCTCATGCATCATACTCATGTCTTGCATTATTTGCATTATTTCATGCATTTTCTTCACACATCTTAGATAATATATGTTATCTTAGTTTTTACAATGAATCATGTATGTGTCATTCTACATTAACTTAGGATTTTTATCATGTTTAGCTTAGTATTTACATATTTCATAAGATAAAACATTCATTTCATACATTAGGACACTAGATTCAGGATGTTAGGCATATTAGGATAAATATTTTTACATATTTAGGTCACACGACTCATGTTCAAAGGAACATGAGTTGAGTTCCTCATGATTTTCACTCACACACACAGAGCAACACATGACTCGTGTTTATGTTCCCTTCATCCCTTCTCCATTTTGCTCCCCCTACATGCACCGAACCTTACATGACTAGTGTGAGGGTGAACACAAATCGTGTTCCATGAATGACACCTAAATTTTGCATCTTTTACTTCCTACGAGAAGAGCACAGATCATGCACTACCTTACATAACTCGTATGGTACATTTAGATGATTATTCCCTCATACTTTGCACTCTTTTTATGAGCCATTGGATCGTATAAATGTAGTACTAAGATATATTTACATTTGGATTCAATTTTAAAAAGGAATTTAGGGCTACAGAACATGGGGATGGGGGGGCATTGAGACGAAAAAAGAAAAGAATTAGGGTTTTGAGAGATAGAGAGAAAAATAAAATTAATTATGTATGATTTGTTACTAATCTTCTCTTCTGAAATCTTTTCCTTATCATAGCCTTTCATCAGGATGTTGAGGAAGTAGTTGAGGAGGAGTTGTGAAGAGTGGAAGAGGGTAGCAGTAAGAGTAGAGTTGATCCAAGTTTCTTTTTATCTCCATTTTCTTCTATTTTGTTTTAAACATTTATTATAGTTACAATTCTTTTAATCATTATGCTCTTTTACTTTATCCAATTTCTAGTAATGATTCAATAAGTAATTATTAGGGTTTGGATGTTATATGAACACGTTATTCATTTCTATTAGCAATTTCATGTTCCTTATGTTCTTGAGTTGAATTGCTTGCCACTGTTTTCAAATTGTTGGAATTGGCCCTTTTTAACATGCGAACATTAATCAATTTTATTAATTGCTTTGAAAAAATGATTAATTTAACCGAATAAACTTAAAAACACTTAATTATAACTACCTAGACATAGGATTAAGTGATTTGGAAGCATAAGTGTGGAAATTGAATTTAATCACTAAATTTAACTTAAGAGTCACAAAAGTAGTGTGTTAGCTTATTTTTAGTAGTTAAAGTCTTTTTTGGAAGAAAGAACTTTATATTAAAACTGAACTTTATATTAAAACAGTGCTTTAAAAGTTGGTAATTAAATTACTAATGATAAGTCTTATTTGAGTTTATATTCATCATCCTTATAGTTAATTGTATATTATGTATAATATGCTAATTAGTTAATGGTATTAATTGATTAAATAAACCTTATCTTGTAATTGACTGTTGAATTATAATTACTGCTAATACTCTAGTGTTTAATCTTTCTCTAGTTAAGGGTTTTATGTCAATTTGTGTAAATCCTATATGTATATACTTAAAGTTTTTATTTTTATGCTGTTGTAAAGTTTTAGGTGATAAAAAAGTTATACATTCAAAAGGTTTACTTAATTGTATATCTTATTTTTCAGTTTTTATAATGTAATCAGTTTTAAATATGTTTAATTTTGAAATTTTATAGATTTGTTCTTTATCTATTTTAGGTATATCTCAATCATCAATTGCTTTTTTAAAGTCTTCTAAAATTATTTTATTTCTATTAACAATTCTTTTAATTTCTAAGCTATCAAAGTTATCAGATCTAGTAGTATTAGTAGATTTACACAAAAAAGGTTTCATTCTTAAAAACTCTAAATAATTAATTCAAAACTTAATTATTAACCATTGGACGCGACCATTGACTTATTGCCCTAAAACGCCTATCTATGGTAAAATGGGACTTAATGCGTATCCAAAATCCTTAAGTTAATAAATATGTTTCAATTAATTATTAATTGTTTCTATCATGAAAACTTAATTATATATTTCTACTATTACCTTAAAAATCATGAGGCTTTGATACCAACAAAACTAAACGGAAGTTAATATCAACAAAACTCAACGGAAGTTAATACATAGATGTTAATAGGTGAAGATTATGCACCAATTCTACTGTTTATGTTTTGGAATAACATTATTTATATAACATTAATTATGAATTAAATATTTCAATAAATTTCATTTATACGTTTCTTTATGATTTATTACATAATAAAATTAATCTCTCTTCAAGTAATGTAAAAATGTATTTCATTATAACAATTTGAAATATATCTAAAAGTTGTATAAATGGAGCTAAGGGTGTAAACGAGTCGAATCGTTTATAAGCTATTTGAAACTCGATTCGATAAAAGGTTGTTCAAGCTCATTTAATAAATGAGTTGAGCTTAAGCTAACAATACTTGATTCATTGAAGTTTGTAAGCCGACTCCATAGCAAGCTCATGAACTAACTTATTAATTTATGTAAAAAAAATAATTTTAAATATATAATCTATAAATTTATAATCATATAAATATATATAATTATTTTTTAATTTAATTATTGATGTAAAATCATGAATATTTATGAAATATAATACTTTTAGTAATAATTTTTTTATTTTAAAATAAAAAATAAATAATTTATATTATAATATATATTTATTAGGCTCATTTAAGGTTCGATTAACCTTGTGATAGATCAAAAATTTTGAAAAATTCAAATTGAGTTTAGCTCCACTAGTTAAACTTAAACAAGATAACAAGTTATTAAGCTCGGCTTGGCTTAACTATTCTGCACCCTTAAATGGACCTATCAAATTTATTAAAATAAAAATAAAATTTTTAAATGATTTATGAAAGAATTAAACTCTAATAAATTTAAAATTTAAAATTTAGATTACTATTCAATAGTTGGTATATAGCTCGATATTTTCCTATAAATAAATTGGTGTTCATGAAAACCTTAAGCTTCTTCTATTCATTTTTTCCTTCACTCTTGGCAAACAAAAAAAACGGAAATGGAGATTCAAAAAGTGCAGGAAATTGCAAATCTATCAAAAGGAACCATACCGAAAGCTTTCATTCGATTAGAAAATGAACAGCCAGCAATCACAACCGTTGATGGCGTCAAACTTGCGGTACCAGTCATAGATATGAACGACCCTGATGAAGAAAAGATGAAGCACATGATAATTGAAGCTAGCAAGGAATGGGGCATGTTTCAAATCATCAACCATGGCATACCAGCTGAGATTATAAGCAAGTTACAATGCGTTGGGAAGGAATTTTTTGAGCTTCCACACGAA
>CANYBF011234398.1:0-16259 GCA_948192965.1 Dalechampia spathulata | reverse complement strand
TCAGATAAAGTGAATATAATAATATGGAATACAAATAAAATTGAAATCCCGAACCCAACTCTGAAGAAATTCGGGCTGCTTTCCAACACAGGAAGGCTCGGGTTTAATTTCTTGGTTCATTTTAATCACTCAATCGAGCTGATAAAATGGATTGGGTGGCGACTGCATAGCATTTCTCGACGCGATCTCTCTAAGTCCTGCAGGTTAACCATGGTTTAAATCACTCGGGAGCAAGCACCACGACATCTAACACCAAACAGCGTGCAGTACTCCCACATCCAGGATGTGCTACTCCTCACAGCGGGCCCTACCAGCTCTGATGTATTCTGTGCACCAGAATACCCAAGGGAAGCCTATAAAGGGCTATATGCATAATCGGTGTCAATACGGGGACTAAGACTGAGCCAAATCAACAGAAGCCCAAAATTGTACGATGGTGAAAAGTCAGGGTCAATAGTTTACCCCCTAATCAGAATCATTTTAAGGCGACACATACGTAAGTCGTCAAAATGCAATATGATCATAACATGACTTTTCATAGGGAGTAGGAAGCGTACCTGACTCTCAGGGGTGCTCGCATTGAGGCTTGAATCCCAATTCTGCCACTGGAAGCCTGGTGCTCGGGCTGGAAAGATCAAGGCTGATCCGCTGCTCATGCTGAGCCTTACGACCCAGTTCTGCCACTGGGAGCTCGGTGCTCGGGCTGGATGATCAAGGCTGATCAATGGTCCTCTGCAGGATTGATGTCATTATTGCGAGTGATTCATCTGAAGTCAGCGTTCAGCTTCGTTCTGTGATCATTGCTGGATCAAGTAGTCAACCGCAGGACCTGGAAGACTGTCTGCTGGGTCAATTCTTGCGCCATCATAAAAAAATGTCAGATATCTCTAAATTGGCATCTGGGATCCTCTACTGGGTCTTTGACACTTCTGGTCGACGGTTTTGACCAGTAAAAATCCCAGTTCTATCACTAGGGGCCCGGCGTTCAGGCTATTCCGATCAGAGCTGATCGGTGGTCACTACGAGACCGATAGCTTCTTTGCGAGTAAATCATCTGAAGGCGGCGTTCAGATGCCTATGTGTTAGGATTTATAGTCAGAGGCTTGACTCTATGATCTCTGTTGGATCGGGCGGTTCAGCTGCGGAACCAGAATGACCATCTGTTGGGTCGGGGTGATCAACCGTCAGATCTGTTCTTGCGCCATCAAATTAAGTGTTGACTGTCTCCAAAGTCTGCATTTGGGACCCTCCGTCGGAATGCAACACTGTCTGGTCAACTACTTAACCAGAAGTCAAAGGCTTGACTATTTTTGATCATCTGCTGGATCAATTTCTTATCTTTACCAGACATAGGAAAATAATTTATCAGTGAAATTGGTATTGAAATAGTCCAGGAAAAATACCTGAATTTTTGAGCATCAGTCTGCTGCCTTCTGATTGATTTTTTGGATTTTTCACACGCTACAGGCCGTGAAAATTAGACTCGGTGGAGCAAACGACCTCTAAAAATTCTAAATTTTTTGCCACAGGACTAATTCTTTATGTGCATCTTAGTGGTACCAGGTGCACATTAGCAGGAGTGCACAGTGATAGGTGCATGTTAGCAAAAATTACTACATGCGGTGCACATTCTCCTATGTGTGGCGCACATAGCTTGGAATTTTTATATTTCGGGCTTCCAATTCAAAAATCATTTTGTTTCTCCTCCAAAACTTGATTTCCTCTAAAACCCCATAGTGAAAATTTTGCATTTTTGTAGAAATGGCTAGTATCATGATGCAACCAAACCCCCGGGATTCAGAATCTGTCCCGAGCTATGCTTTAACGGAGCATACAACCTATCATAGCTACTTTGGACCATGTTTTGGCAATGTAATTGCTGTAACCTTCGCCATAGACTCCCATCGATCCCGAGCTCCTCTCGAGAAAGTGAGTTTTCTGTAACTCAACTCAATTTTTTAGTTTTTATGATTTTCCTGAGGATTGTGTTTAGGTCATTTTCCTTGCATTTTGGATAGTATTTGACCCAAATTAGGTGCTAGGCTAGAGTTAGGCTTAGGTATGTGTTTTTCTGGACAGTTCGGCAAAAATCATGATTTTCAGTGTGGGTTTTTGCTATGTGTGGCACACATAACACTATGTATGGCACACATAGTCTATGTGTGGCGCATATAGCAGTGCTAGACTAGCTCACCTGATGCAGGGACTGGATATCTGTAGTCGACAATATAGCGATCGCTTCAATAGCTGCTGGCAAGTCATAGAGGTAAGCAAAATTCTGCTGATTATGTTACTATAGCGTCTGTTTGAGTCTTGTTGACTGTGTATGTTGACCTTGCAGATCATGGTGTATGTGTTTGGGTTGTTGCCATAACCCAAAATTCCACATGGAGTACCTCTTGGCTTCCCGCGTATACAAGCCTGGTGCGTACCCAAGGTGAAGGCTTGATTACATAATGGATGAGTTGAGGGAGTACCTCAACCATTTGACCTGGGATCAGGTAAGAAGAAACAATTTAATTAGTATTAAACCGTATTGAAATGGTTCAAGAAATACCTAAGTAGATACTTAATCTTTCATCGTTATTGGAATAGGTGCGTCCCCATCCCTAGGATAACATGTACCCAAGGCCGGAGTACTTGACTAGCTTGATTCGTAAAGATGAACAACATATGTTGTTGGAGAGTTCTGAGGGTAGACTCTTCTATCTGGGCGAGCGTCTTATGGATTGGCATCTAGGGCTAGAGAGCAGAGTGGAGTCTGCTGGACCACCAAGAGTGATGTTTTGGGCGGCTTGTGCTGACACCAACCCAAAAGTAATTATTGGATTAACTGGCATTCTTGAGTGAGAGCATCTTTCTGACTCACCAGTAGATTACCCCACCTTTATACAGTTGAGGTTGTTGGGATCTGTGGAGCTTTCCACATGTAGAAGATAGCGCGACCAGTCTAGTATGACTGGAGTAGGGTTCAATTTCCATGGTAGTCGAGGCAGACATCATGGTTCGTTAGATGTTAGCAATTCTCAACGTGGCAGTACCTCGAAGAGATCTCATGATTTCAAAGCTGGTATGGTCCCATTGGTGTCGATTTCTGGCACTCTTGAGATGCCCCTGGGTCATGAGCATTTGGTAGACTTCGTGGAAGGCTAACTGATGTGGGCACAGAACCTATTGATCTTCATATATGATATGACTGGTCGTCCTTACGAGACTTCCTTCCTAGTGCCGGTAAAGAGCAAGATTGAGTTTGATCCTCCAAACACGACTCATGTGAGTATGCGTGTTTTGATTCTCTTTTTGACTTCAGCGGTCTGACATGTATTTTGATCTTGTAGGTGCCTCAAGATGCCATGTCCGACGCTTCCAGGCTGCTGATGGGGTTGCGCTACTATCATACGTCAAAGATGTTGGACGTCCAGGTGAGTACCTGTGATGAAATACAATTGCATGGGAATGCATGAATGCATGACGTATATGCCTAGATGCTTGTATTTTCAGTTAAGTAGGCAAATAGTGCAAGAAAAGTGTGATCGTTACATCTAGATGATAGAGTAAATGGGGTGAGAGATTGCTCGGTTGACAAAGCGCCTGGAGCGATATAACATCAAGGTTCCAGACAGTCCTAGCCCTGATGGCCACTCCGGGGAAGATGATGCATAGGGAAGATGTGATGTCAAACTCTCATATGCATGATGTCAGAACTCTTTAGTTCTGTATTAGAGTAAAATAGTGTGCTACAGACTGGGAATTGCGTGCCTAGTACACCAGGGTTGTTGTGTACCAACTGTAAAAGCAGACAAAGGCTTGCACTATGTATCTTTTGAATTTAATAATGAAATCCAAAGTTGTTGACTGCTATAAATACACCATGCTTTATGTTTATTGGTAAGCATAACTCATTTACTTTTCTTTTTAGAAATTAGATATACAATGACTCAGTAATCATTGTCTGCCTTCCGCGCTCTTTCTCGCCATTGGGGAAATAATGAGTGGAGTCGGTTAAGCAAGATCGGACTCCAATACTTAAGAACTTCTAACAAGTCTCAATCAATAATGCTTTCCTGCACGCTGCTGTGTAGTTCTAGGATCCAGAGGTTCATGTATTTTGATTCGGGCATGTTGAGCTATATCTGATGTATGAGGAGTTTGCTGCTATTCTTGGAGTCATCTGCAAGATGTCGGCGATGTTGATGATGCGTGCATCAACCAGAGAGGCAGAGTTGTATCTGATGAGGGCCTTTGGCATCGACTTGACCACTGTAAGGTCTCTCTTAGCTACAGAAGATTCTGTGGATGTCGTTGCACTCTTCCAGCTATGTGGACAAAAATTGATAGATACCTCTTCATGGCTAAGGATAGCTGGATTCGGATTACTGGCGCAATTCTTGTTTGTTGATCCATCCAACCATGGAGACTTGCTGATCGGGCCTATTGTAGACCAAATGATGTAGGGTCAGAACCCCTTTCCTATGATCATAGCAGAGATGATCATTGGTCTGGATAAAGTGAAGCGAGGACAGTCTGAGCGCTTCAGTGGGAGTCTGCTTCTTCTATAGGTAAGAATCATAACCCGCGTTTGTAGGTTTTTAACTTAGAAAAGTTACATTTTTGCCCTAACTTTTGCATGAGTCACCTTTTATAAGGTTTTCGGCTCATCGGGCTGTTGATTTTACTTCAGACCCTTATTTTTACCTGAACTGTCCCCTTGGGTTTTTAGCTCAGCGAGTCGCTCTAACTTTTGCCTGAGAAGCCTTGTACAAGGTTTTCAACTCTGCGAGATTTTATTTTATTTTATTTTTGTTACAGATATGGCTTCAAGAGAAGCTTGAGATTCTGGTGCCGCCGGCTGGGGACCCATAGAGATACCTTCCTTATAGCCATATATGGAGGGGCTATACCTTCAGCAAGGCAAGGACGATGTCATTCCAAGGCTGGATTGAATGGATGGGGACTCGACCTGAGAGCGAGATCAAGTGGAGCTGTCCCTGGTGGCGCATACAACATGTGACTGTAATGACCTACATAGATTGTATCCCACTGCCGGGATTCAAGCATTGTACACACTACAATCCTGCTATGATCTGTCATCAGTATGGCAATCGTCAGACCATGCCTCGCCTAATCGAGTTTGAAGGAGGAAGGTTGGTGCCTCGCTTTATGGAGCATGTGGAGAGGACCTGGGCTCGTCACCCAACAGTACTGGTGGAGATTCCTGGAGTCGGATCTGCCATTAATGATGAGTATAAGCTATAGGTGCTACGCCAAGCTTGAATCCTATACTAAAAGACATTGTTAAGCAACAATATGTAATAAAGGATGATAATGCTTTATGTTTGTAACTTGTATTACTTATGGCTAAGTTAATGAACATGCGATCCATTTGCATTAATGAAATTAAAACATTTACATGAAAAATGTTAAAACCAACACAAAAGTTCCAGATGGGCATTATACTCAACCTCTGTTATTGACCAGCCTCGTTTGAGATTTTCTGATCAACTATTTTAATGCTCTCCTTTTTCCTTTAAGAGCTCTAAATTTTGCATGAGTTGTCCAAGTGGATTTTCAACTCATCGAGCAAATGTTTTTCTTTTTGCCTTAATTTTATGTAAGCTACCTATGTCGGTTTTTAGCTCACCAGGCTTTTCATTTTTATTTTGCTTTTTCTTTTACCCTCTGCTCTAGATAAAATATTTCTTCAGCTGATCAAGGTTGACGGGATCTTAGAATTCATTGCCTTCCAAATCTGAGATGCGAACAGCACCTTTGGAGAGGATCTTATTAACTAGGAATGGGCCTTCCCAGTTAGGTTTGAATTTCCCACGAGGGTCACGGATAGCCAATCTGACTTGCTTCAAGACTAGATCGCCTTCCTGTATAGCTACAAGTTTAACCTTCTTGTTGAATGCGTTTGCCATTCGCTTCTTGTAGAGCTGTAGGTGATAAAGAGCCTGCAATCGCTTCTCATCAATAGTGACCAGTTGTTCATACCTGGCCCTTTTCCACTCAGTTTTTGGCAACTGAGCTTCTAGAATGACACAAAGTGATTTCAGCTCCACTTTGATTGGTAATACGGCTTCTGTCCCGTAAACCAGAGAGTAGGGGGTAGTACCCGTAGGACTCCTTACAGTGGTTCTATAACCCCATAATGCGAATGGCAACTACTCATGCCAATCCCTGTAAGTCCGTACCATCTTAGCTAAGATGCGCTTGATCATCTTATTAGCCATTTCAACTGCCCCATTAGCTTGAGGGCAGTAAGGAGAGGATCGATGGTGCTCAATCCCATATTTCTCCAACAAGTCTGTAACTTGGGCCTAGAATTGCACCCCATTGTCTAACACCAGGTGATGTGGTACCCCATATCGGCATATGAGATTCTTCTATATAAACTTGGCAACCTGTCTTGCCCCCAATTTACCGTAGGATTCTACCTCCACCCATTTAGAGAAGTAGTCGACGGCTACCAATATGTACCAATGTCCATTAGATGCGTTAGGATGAATCTCACCCATGATGTCAATTCCCTAAGCTAGGAATGGCCAAGGCATTGTCAAATTCTGCAATTCGACTGGTGGTAGATGACTCAGGTCTTCATGAATCCGACATTCATGGCATCTTCGTGCAAACTGTATGCAGTCTATTTCCATAGTGAGCTAGAAATATCCTTGGCATAGGATCTTCCTGTAAAGTACGAATCCATTCATCTGGGCCCACATACACAAGCCTGAAATTGGCTGCTAGCCTGCGTAAAGCTAGCTTATCAGTTCTATTGGCTTCCTCTAGATAAGTATTAGTCTTCAAAAAGTTCATGATATCAGTGTACCATGGGGTCTCATCTTGCTGGTCTAGCGCCATAACCTGTTCTCTAAAATAGCAAGGAATCCTCGACTGCTCGATGAATAAAAATTGAATTTGACTCTGCGGTTGCTCACAGACTAAAGCCAGTGTGGCCAAAGCATCGGCCATCTGATTTTCTTCACGCAACATATGAATAAATTAGAAGGAGCTGAAATTACAAACCATAAGCTTCATGTATTCAACATAAGGCTTGAGCCTTTCCTCTTTGACTTCCCACTCGACCGTGGATTAGTGAATGACTAGCATCGAATCACCAAATATTTGTACATCCTAGGCATCAATCATTAGCAATGCTTCTTGCCCGAAGAGATATGCTTCATACTCAGCCATATTATTGGTGACTAAGAAGCTCAACCACTTTGAAAGCATTATTAGCTCACCTTCGGGAGTGATTAGCATAACTCCTATACCTGCACCCATTCTGTTGATTGTGCCATCAAAGTGCAACTACCATTTCTGGACGTCCACTACCCCCAAGTGCTCATTTAGGAAATCTAGTTCAAAAGTCTAAGAGTCATCCATGGGCCTGGATGCTAAGAATTCAGCGATCCCTCTGCCTTTAATCACCTTGGTAGTGACGTACTGTACATCAAACTCTGACAATAGGATCAGCCACCTGGAGAGTTTCCCTACTAGCGAAAAGGCTGTATATAAGTACTTCATAGGATCAACCTTGGAGATTGCTTGTATTTACTACGACTGGAAGTAGTGTCTGAGTTTCTTGGTGACCCAGACCTTAGCCATGCATAGCTTTTCAACAGTGCTATACTTGCACTCAGTTGGTAGTAGCTTCTTACTCAAGTAGTATACAACATGCTTAACTCCAGCCTTATTTTCCTAAGCCATCATAGCACCCACTGACTCCTCTTCTAAGGCTAGATAGAGTAGCAATGGTTTTCTCGGCCGAGGTGCTTGCAAGATCGATGGGTTGGAGAGGTAATGCTTTGCCCTCTTAAATGTGAACTGGTAGTTCTCATCCCAAACCATAGGCTGTTTCTTCCTCAAAAGCTTGAAGATAGGCTCACATAGGGTAGTGAGCTTGGCAATGAATCTGCTGATGTACTAGAGCTGTCCCAGAAATCCCCTAACTTCTATCTTAGTTTTGGGAATAGGCATCTCGATGATCAAATTTGCTTTGTCAGGATCTACTTTGCTACCCCTCTAACTAATGATGTGGCCCAACAGCTTGCCGGATGTCACCCTGAATGTGCATTTCTTTGGGTTCAACTTGAGTCTATATTTCTTGACGTGTGTGAGAAATTTATCAAGAGCAGCTGCATGTTCTCCTCTGGTGGGAGACCTTACCATCATGTCATCCACATAGAATTTGACCTCCTTATGGATCAAATCATGCAACAGTGTTATTGCAGCTCGCTGGTAGGTAGCACCCGCATTCTTCAAGTCGAAGGGCATGACTTTGTAGCAATAGGTCCCCTATTATGTGATGAAAGCTGTCTTCACCATATATGCAACTGCCATTAGGATCTGGTTGTATCCATAGAAACCATCAACGAAGGAATACATAGCGCTAACGGCTACACTATCGACCAACACGTCGATGTGAGGTAAAGGAAAGTCATCCTTCAGATATGCTTTGTTCAGATCTCTGTCATCTACGCAGACTCTGACCCTGCCATCTTTCTTTGAAATCTAGGGGCTATATGCGCAACATATAGCCCTATGTGTACCACACATGAGCTACATGTGGCACACATAGGTATATATGTGGCACATATACCTTCAAAAACAGAAGGAAAATGAAGAAAAATGAAGAAATTACCTCTTAGCAGTAGGTCTTCTTCCTTGATCTTGCTTCCATACGCATTTAAGGAGCCTAACTAGAGCTAATTTATCTCTAAATCCCTAAGATTTAATTAATTAAGTGTTTAATTAATTTTAAAATTATTTTGGCAGAGTTTTAGGTTGCTTCAGGAGCAAATTCGGGGTCTTTAATTCAGACCCCAAGCTCTATATTTATAGAGCAATTTTTGGACGTGGTAATTTTTTAATTTTTTCTTAGATTTCAAAATTTTTAAACCTATGTGCGCCACATCTAGGGCTATGTGCGCAACACATAGCCTATATGCTACGCACATAGGTCTATATGCACAGCATATAGTTTGGAACCTGTCGCGTAAGGCCCACTGTGATCACTTCAGGACATGCACCCTGAGCCTATAAGTGTTATTCGATGTAAGGAACAACTTTGTAGAACAAAGTTTTTCCAAATTCAGTCCCGAGAAGGCTCCCGACCAAACGTCTTTACTATGCAACATGCGGTGCGCATAGTGCTATGTGAACCACATGTAGCTATGAACTCCGCTCCGTACGGGCCGAACAAGATGTGAGCCATATGTCAAACAAGCACTATTCAACATTTCAAGAAACTTTGCAGTTATAATTTTCCTCAAATTTGGTTCTGAACATTGAGTTTTGGCTTAATGGGCCCATTTTGGGCCCAACAGGCCATTTGGGCTAAAAAGTGGCGTTCGGGATGCCGTGAGTCATGCCTCGCGTAGGTTCTAGTGAAAATGTGTTATGTGTGTACAGGACACTTGAAATAGGCAGAATGGGTAGCGGGCCCAAATAGTACCCTCGGTGGGCCCCACAGTGTAGCAGGCCCCAAAAGTGGCATATAGCATGTCAAGCGCTGTGCCTAGCGCAGGCAACATGCGTAGGTAGGCATGAAATGTGTCTTGTATGTACAAAACACACAGAATAGGCTAATAGGGGTAGTAGGCCCCACTAATGCCTTAGGTGGGCCCCACAATGTAGCAGGACCGAAATATGGTATTTACGATGCCAAGCGTTGTGCCCTATGTAAGGCAGTTGGAAAATGTATTTTGTAAGTACAGAATACACAGAATAGGCTAATGGGGGTAGTGGGCCTCACCAATGCCTTAGGTGAGCCCCACAGCGTAGCAAGACCAGAATATGGTATTTGTGATGCCACAGGGTGTGCCTTGCATAAGGCAACCGTGAAATGTATTCTGTAAGTACGGAATACACTGAAATGAGCTAATACGAGAGGGGGGCCCCACCTATGCACTATGCATGGTGAATAGTGCCAAATGTTCAAAATGGAATATTTTGCATTTCATGTGGTTTGCCTCGCGTTGGCAACAGTGAAGGGTGTTATGTATGTACAGAGCACTCAGAATAGGGAAATGAGAATGGTGGGCCCATCAAGTGTCGTGGCGGGCCCCACCAGCTCTGATGTATTCTGTGCACCAGAATACCCAAGGGAAGCCTACAGAGGGCTATATGCATAATCGGGGTCGATACGGGGACTAAGACCGAGCCGAATTAACAGAAGCCCCAAATTGCATGATGGTGAAAAGTCAGGGTCAACAATTACAAACCATGAGCTTCATGTATTCAGCATAAGGCTTGAGCCTCTCTTTTTTGACATCCCACTCGGCCGTGGATTTGTAAATGACTAGCATGGAATCACCAAATATCTGTACATCTTGGGCCCGATCATTAGCAGTGCTTCCAGCCCAAAGAGACATGCTTCATACTCAGCCATATTATTAGTGACTGAAAAGTTCAGCTGCTTTGAAAGCATGATGAGTTCACCTGCAGGAGTGATTAGCATAACTCCTATACCTGCACCTCTTCTATTGATTGCACTGTTAAAATGCAACTGCCATTTCTGGACATCAACTACCCCCAAGTGCTCATCTGGGAAGTCTAGTTCAAAGGTTTCAGAGCCATCCATCGGCTTGGATGCTAAGAATTTGACAATCGCTCTACCTTTGATTACTTTGGTAGTGATGTACTGCACATCAAACTTTGATAATAGGATCAGCCACCTGGATAGTTTCCCTATTAGCGAAGGAGCTGCATACAAGTACTTCATAAGGTCAACCTTGGAGATTGCCTGAACTTGATATGATTGGAAATAATGCCTAAGTTTCTTGGTGACTCAGACCATAGCCATGCATAGCTTCTCGATAGTGTTGTATTTGCATTCTGTTGGCAGTAGCTTCTTGCTCAAGTAGTAGATAGCATGCCCAACTCCGGCATCATTCTCTTGAGCCATCATAGCACCCACTGACTTATCTTCTAAGGCTAGATAGAGTAGTAGTGGTTTTCCTAGCCGAGGTGGTTGTAGGATCGGTGGGTTAGAGAGATAATGCTTCACCCTCTCAAATGCAAATTGGCAGTTCTCATCCCAAACCATAGGCTGGTTCTTCCTCAAAAGCTTAAAGATAGGCTCAAACATAGTAGTGAGCTTGGCGATGAATCTGCTAATGTACTGGAGCTATCCCAGGAATCCTCTGACTTTTGTCTCAGTTTTGTCAATAGGCATCTCAATGATTAACTTTTCCTTGTTAGGATCCACTTCGATACCCCTCTAATTGATAATGTGACCCAACAGCTTGCTAGATGTCACCCCAAACGTGCACTTCTTTGGATTCAACCTGAGTCTATATTTCTCAACGCGTGTGAGAAATCTTTCAAGAGCAGCTGGATGCTCGTCTCTGATGGGAGACTTCACCATCATATCATCCATATAGACTTCAACCTCCTTATGGATCAAATCATGCAACAGTGTTGTTGCAGCTCGTTAGTAGGTGGCACCTGCGTTCTTCAAGCTAAAGGGCATGACCTTGTAGTAGTAGGTCCCCCATTCTGTGATGAAAGTTGTCTTCACCTTATTTGTAACTGCCATCAGGATCTGGTTGTACCCTGAGAATCCATCAGTGAAGGAATATATAGTGCTACCGGCTGCACTATCGACTAGCACATCAATATGAGGCAAAGGAAAGTCATCCTTTGAGCATGATTTGTTTAGATCCCTATATCTACGCAGACTCTGACCCTACCGTGTTTCTTGGGAACTGAAACCATATTGGCCAACCATTTTGGATAGTCGACCACTTTAAGGAATTTGGCATCCAACTACTTCTGGATATCTTCCTTGACTTTTTGAGCCCATTCTGGTCGAAGGCACCATAGCTTCTGCTTAACTGGTTTGAACCCCAGCTTGGTAGGAATTCTGTGTTCCATGATGGACCTGTCGACCCCCAACATGTCTTCATAGCCTAGAGCAAAGGCTTTTAGGCACTTTTTCAATGCACTAATTATTTATGTTCTCTCTTTAGAGGTCAAATCTGATGCAATCTGGAGTAGACATTGCTTGTCGTCTGTGTTAATGTTAACATTTTTGATGCATGATGTGCTGATGTCAAAAATGCTTATGAAATGCTCATGTTCATGCACAATGCCATCAGAATACACATTGTAAACATAAGCAAAGTTATTCTTTATTGCATTATACTTGTTTGGAATTATATCATCATTAAACAGAATAAAAATAGGGACATCAGCGTCCTCATACAGTAATTTCTCAAAAGTACTCTCCACCAGCGTAGCTATGCCCTCGTAGACCTTTGGCAGCAGCAGGTCCTCAATGTCTAATTTCTGCAGCTTGGATCCCAGCGTGGTAACTGTATTGATTTTTGGCTCCAGGAGGCCAGTGGTGAGATCAGTAACATCACCAAAGATCTAGAAAGCTTCATCAGAGCTGATGGTGAAGGAAGCAATAGTCTTTCCAATTACTATCAAGGATGATAGGTCACAGACATCACCAAAGATGGTAAATTATTTCTCAAAGAAATCATCCGAGTTAGACAACTCGGGAGCATGGTCGTGCCATGTCTCTCCCTGGATGGAAAGGACCATCTTTCCCTCTTCTGGTTTGTCTGAAGTGTAGGGATCAAACCCAATGCAGTACCTCTCTTCCCACATGGTTGTAGGAATGTCAAACTCTACCAGACCTTACTGATACCAGCTTAAACCCATGCTAGGCACGTAGTTCATCATGCGCATCATTCTCTCCACAGTGGGACTCGGTTGGTACAAGTAAGATTCAGGCTTTCTAATAGTAGCAATTTGAAACCCAGTCATGAGGGGGATGTCTTCCCTAATGCAAGCTAAAGTAACCTCATCATCAGCTACGATAGTAACCATACCTTCATTGTGTAGAAACTTGATCTTTTAGTGTAAGGTGGATGGCATACCTCTAAGGGGATGGAACCTTGGTCGGCCCAAGAGCAGTGCAAATGACACCGGAATGTCCAAGACTGTGAACTCTACCACTGACTCGATCAGCCTGACAGTGACAGTGGTGGTGAAGGTACCAGTAACCTCCCTTTTGGACTCATCATACGCCCTGATGATAGTCTTGCATGACTTCAAGTCTGAAAGCTGGATCCTGAGCTTGGGTAGCACCTTGAACGAGCAAACGTTGATACCAAAACCATCATCCACCATGACATAGGGAGTGGAGAAGTTCATAATGTTCACCCTGATGAAGAGTTCTCTGTTGTGGCAGATTCTCTTGGCTGGTAAATCCACGTCAGAGAAAGTGATCATGCTGGATGGTAGCTCCTGGATTACCAGCTGACTCTTCATGCTAAAGGTAGAAGCAGAAGGAAAGATTCTTATGCTTGAGAGTGCTTTGACGATGGCTCGTCGATGCTGTTGGGAGGATAGCACCAAGTCCCAGATGCTGATATTAGCTTGCATCTTCTTTAGCTGTTTGATAACAATATTATCAGGCTGAGTAGCCTGATTTGCTGGCTATGGAGCTGGAACATTGCTTGGCCCAGCCTCATCCCTAGCTGGCTTAGCCTCGATAAGCTTCTTAGGAGCTTTTGGCTTCTTCCCGAGGTTGAGAGGAGTGAACACTTTACCACTACGGGTCATGTTGCGAACCCGAGAGGACATCTTATTGGCACTAACCCTTTCTACTGCTTGGGTGGTTTTGGTGCATGTTTGGTTGTCTTGGGAGTCTCGGTCGACTTACCCTTGTTAGAAGCCTATGCTTTTGATGATTCTGGCTTGGTGGAATCCCGAGTAGCTGCTGACTCATCATCTGAGCTGTCATACCATATGTCAATGGCACTAATGTCAAATCATCCACCAGGGCGGAAGGTGATAGTAGGCAGCTGAACAATCTTGTCACTACTGAGAGGGTAGAAGGAGTTAAGGATGAGGGATTATGGCAATCCTGATTGGATCATGTAGGTGCGATTGGCTTTATGGTAGTTGGGTAGTGGGTTTGTTTTGGTTGATGGCTTGGACTTTTCAGGGTCCTTGATCTCATCAAAGTCGATGAGGTTTTGAATGACCAGTCTGAGAGAGTAACAGTCATCAGTGTTGTGACCATAATGGTGATGATAGTGGCAATAGGTTTTGGTGTCCACCGAGGTTGGGAGTGGTGTTTTGAAGTTTGGTTCAAGTGGTTTGATGAGTTTGGCTTTGAGGAGGCACCCAAAAACCTTGGAAAGTGGCATTCTAAGATCCAAGAATCTCTTGGATGGGGTAGTGTTTCAAAGTATGGCGTTTGGTGTTTGCACAACATTGATGTAGTTAGGCTTCGGTGTTTGTAGGGCATTGGCATAGTGGGGTTTTGGTTACATTTGAGTGTATGTGGTGGTTTTGGGTTTGATAAAGGAAGGCTCCTTCTTCTTCCCCTCAGTCTGCTCAATGCGTTATCCCGTAGAGTATATATCCTCAAAAGTGTGGAACGTCTGATACTTCAACTTATTCTGGTAGAGTGGTTGTGACCCCACGATAAGCTTGTTGATCATGTTAGATTTAAATGGCTTCTGTCTGACCAATGTAGCCTTGTCCATCCAGCGACTGGAATAATCCATGAAAGATTCATTGGTTTTCTACTTAACCATTTCAAGGTCCATCAAGGTTATATCAAACTAGGACTTAAACCCTTATTGTTTATAGAAGGCAGTACATAGAGGCTTCCACTCTACCATGGTTGCTTTGTTGAGACTATGATACCAGGCTAGCGCTGGTCCCTCTAGTGAGATAAAGAAGAGTTGGACTATCTGCTCATCTGACAGGTCAGTGGTGCTCATCAGCATGGTATAGGTCTTCAGATGATTCTTCAGGTCCCCAACTCTATTGTACTTGGGAACATCAGGGAGCTTGTACTTGGTAGGCAGCCCCTTGATAGCTCGGACAGAGAACTCATCAAAATCTAGGCCAGATCCAATGCCCTTTCTCTTCATGATAGTCTATAGCTATTCTATCTTCTGCTCCAAGATAGTGGTTTTAGATTTCTGAACATCATGCTTATGGAAGGAGATATCATTATCAGTCTCCATGTCATACAGGTTGACACCCTTCCCCTTTTCATTGATCAGAGCTGGTGGGATGATGAATTCTGTAGGGCTGAGAGCTTCCTTAATCTATTGTTGCAGGAGAGTCTTGAAGTCATCATTCAGGATATTGGCCACAGATTGGTCGATGAGCTTTTGAACCGCAGCAAGTATGGCCTTATCTAGTGTTGAGGCAGCAGGGGCAGATGAGGATGCAACATTTCTTGCATTTTGTGAGTCTGACATGATTCTGTACATGACATAAAGGATTAGCATGGATGCATGAGTATGTATATGATATTATGTATGACGCAACACGTAAAATGTATGCGTGCCCTATGTTAGGAAATAATACGATATCATGGCTGTAATGAAGTGAGTTAGCATGCATATGCATGGATGCACATGATGCATCACGTAGGATGTATACATGTCTTATGCTAGGAAACATCTAGCGTTATGGCTACAAAAGCAAAATTTGTTTGGAAATTGCATGAGTATGCATGTATGCGTGTTTGGCAGAAAACATGAAAATGGTTAGTGAACACATAGCATGCAACAACGCTCCCTTCCAACCTTATACCTCCACGAGATTTGGTCAATCCAAGTTCTCCTTTCCTAGGTAGGGATACTAACCCGGAGTTACACTAGGAACTCAAGGTGCGATTCTCTCAATAAGGCAAGCAAAAGGGTTGATCGTTGCCCGATCATATGAGGGATTATAGAGAAAACTTGATAGCATTTTGACCTAATCATATTGCAATAATAAGAGAATGCCAATGGAATTGGCATGAAGTTGTGTAACCATACAAAATCATGAAAGGATTCTGACTCTTAGCAAAGTAATACGGGCATGATCATATTGTTATGATAAGAGTACGCCTGTGGAATAGGCGTGAGGTTGTGCAACCATACGGAATCATGAAAATATTCCGACTCTTAGCAGAGCAATACGAGTATGATCATATTGTTATGATAAGAGTACGCTCGTGGAATAGGCGTGAGGTTATGGAACCATACAGAATCATGAAAGGATTCTAACTCTTAGCAGAGCAATACAGGCATGATCATATTGTTATGATAAGAGTACGCCCGTGGAATAGGCGTGAGGTTGTGCAACCATACGGAATCATGAAAAGATTTTGACTCTTAGCAGAGCAATATGGGCATTATCATATTGTTATGATAAGAGTACGCTCGTGGAATAGGTGTGAGGTTGTGTAACCATACGGAATCATGAAAGGATTTTGACTCTTAGTAGAG
>CANYBF011234299.1:0-12723 GCA_948192965.1 Dalechampia spathulata | reverse complement strand
AAAAGATATAAATGATATAATGTGATATGTACATGTTTTAGCAAATAAAGTTAATATTTGAAGAATTATACATAAAAGGATAGAAGTGAAGTAAATGGAATGAAATGATCATTTAATTACATGATGATATTAAAGTTTTGAGAAAGATTATGCATGGCAAGTTAAATTGATGTCTATGTTTATAACATGATATCAAAGCATATTGTTTATATGTTATGAATTTATAAGGAGATATAATAACTTGATATAAATTTTATGATGAGTCATGGAGGATAGTAATAATTAATTGGTGAATGAAGGTTGATGAATTTTTATATTATGACTTATTAATTTAATTAAATGAATAATATTTAAAGTACTTGCATAATGAAATGATTTTCATTAAGTTAACATCAAAGTATGTATGAAATAAATATTATTTGAAATGGAAACTATATGAGATGTATGCTATGTGAAATGAATGTTTTATTAAAGGAATGACATATGAAAATCATGTTACATAAAATGGATGATATATGATCTGCTATCATGATGCTTGCATATGTTTATTTCGGCATCATGGCATAAAGCATACAAATCATGTCATGAACATAAATTAATATATTCATATACATGACATGACATGGAGAAATAAGGGAGGAAGAAAAATAAATGAATACAAAAGGAAAATGATTAATGGAAAGGTATTGGGTAATACAATATAAATTCCTACCGGAATCATATGGAAATGGAAATGTTGAAATGATATGAAAGGAATTGAATATGAAATGGGTTCCACATGAACCGTACATGAGATATGAAAGAATGACCCAATACAATGTACACATATATCCCAAAATGCAAAGAGGGCACATAATACGAAATGATACAGGAAAACACAAGGGAGAATGCATAACATAAATACATTCCCATTAATGACATAAATCATGAATATATGATAATGATATAATTAGTATGATGTTTAGCATTCATGTGCATATATGGAATTGATGGCAATGACATACATACCATGACATATACATATGGAAGATGATAATGACCTCTAAATAATGCATTCAAATGAATTATGATGATGATGATCATGTCTAAATGATGCATTCATATTTAAATGATGTTGACCATTTTTATTTTCACTGTACCTTTATAATTCTCTATGTAACTGTACATACTCCTACGTTATTAATAAAAAGTAGTCACATACCGCCGTGGAGGTTGTCTTCGGAATTTACCACGAAATTACTCTCTCTCCTAAAATCTCTCTTTCTCTCTTCCTCTGTTTTCTCTCATTTTTCTGCACATAATTTTTGTTCCTTACAAAGTAGTGGGTATTAGTACAAGAGGTAAAGATTCTTCTTTTTCTATCAATAAAGTTCTTTTGGTTCAAGGTCTAAAATATAATTTGTTTAGTATAAGCCAACTTTATGATAGTGGTTTTAAAAGAATATTTGACCCTAAAGGTTGCTTTATGTATAGATTATATGATGATAAACTTATTCTTCATGGTGATAAAATTGAAAATGTGTATATGATTGATTTAGATTCTATTACTAATAAGGATGTTAAGTGTCTATTTCTTGAAGTGAGGATTATTAGTTGTAGCAGAGGAGACTTGGACATACAATCTTTGAAAATATTAAAGATCATGATAAAAGTGAGCTTGTTGTAAGGCTATATAAAATTAAATTCTTCAAAGATAAATTATATGGTACTTATTAAATGGGTAAGCAAATCAAATTTTGATTCGAGCCAAAAAATAAGGTAACTACAACTGAACCACTTCAACTTCTTCATATAAATTTTCTTGGACCTACAAGAGTTATTAATTTAGGAGACATGTATTATGCACTTGTTATAATTGATGATTACTCTAAATTTACATAGGTTGTATTTTTAGCTCATAAAGATGCTATTTTTGAAGCTTTTCAAACCTTAACCAAATGCATTCAAAATGGAAAAGATTTTTATATTTCTTCAATTATAAGTGATGATTGGAGAGAATTTCAAAATGGAAACTTCAAAATATTTTATAATAGTCTTAGTATCAATCATAATTTTTCTTCTCTTAGAACTCTTGAAAAGAAAAAGGGATAATGGAAAGGAAGAATATAACTCTTTCTGACATGGCTAGAATTATGATAAATGAATGTCAATTTCCATCATATTTTTAGGTGTAAGCCATCAATATGGCTTACTATGTTTCTAATAAAGTTCATTTGACACTTATTTTAAATAAGACTCCTTATAAGCTATAGAATGGTAGAAAACTAAGAATTTCATATCTAAGAGTATTTGGATGCATGTGCTTTATATAAATACAAAGGAAAACCATAGAAAATTTGATTTAAAAATGGATGAAGGAATTTTTCTTAGATATGCTACCACTAGTAAATCCTATAGAGTTTTTAATAAAAGAATATTGCTAGTTGAAAAATCCATGCATGTTGTATTTTACGAAACTAAACTTGTTGGCCCAAGAAAGGATATTTATGATAATGATTTCATAAGAAATGAAGAAAATCATGAAGGTCAATCTCAAGCCACTATACTTAAAGAATTAAAAAGGAAGAAGACAATGAACTTCCACCCCATCTTTCTACATCAAATATCATTCATAATCTTCCAAAAGATTGGCACTTTACAAAAGGACATCCTAAAGAGAAAATTGTAGCTGATGCATCATTTTAAAAAAATTGTAGGTAATTATTATATCTCATTTTAAAAAAATTCATAAGACTATTACATTTATCTCTTAAATATAGCAAAGGACCATTAGTGAGGCTCTTAATGATAAAAATGGAGTTATTATTATGGAAGAAGAATTCAACCAATTTGAAAGAAACAAGGTATAGACCTTGATACCTAGACCTAGTGATGTTTCTATTATAGGCATTAGATGGGTTTTTTTGAAACAAACTAGATGAGTAAGGTGCCATAAAAAAAAATCTAGATTAGTAGCAAAGGGTTATAGTCAAGAGGAAAGGATTGACTATAATGAAACCTATGCACATGTAGCTCCTTTAAAAGCCATATATATGTTAATTGCATATGTATCTTATATGAATTTTTAACTTTTTCAAATGGATGTTGAAAGTACCTTCCTAAATGGTCTCATAGAACATGAAGCATATATTGAATAACCTATTGATTTTTAAAGTTTTGATTATCCAAATCATGTTTTCAAACTTACAAAGGCTTTATATGGCTTAAAACAAACTCCAAAAGCTTAGCATGGGAGATTAAGCTCATTTTTACTTATGATTTTGAAATTGATTAAAAATCATGAAAACGACCATAAACTTATAAAAATTTATATGGATGATATCATCTTTGAGGCTACTAATGAAAATTTTTGCAAGGAGTTCTTTAAGTGTATGTAGGGTGAATTTGAAATGAGTATGATGGGAGAATTAAAATATTTCCTTGGACATCAAGTCAAATAATGCCAATATATGATTTTTATCAATAAATAAAAATACACAAGTGAGATGCTTAAGAAATTTGGGATGGATGGAACTAAACTAAGCAAGACTTCAATGAGCACAACTTTGAAGTTATCCCCTTATAAGAATGGAAAACTTGTGGATCAAAAGAAATACAGAGGTATGATAGGTAGTCTTCTATATCTAGTTGCCTTTAAATTGGATATCATGTTTATTGTGTGTATGTTGCTCTTTTCTAATCTTCATCTAGAGAATCTCACCTATCTACTGTGAAAATGATTTATAAATATGATCATCCCTGAAACGATAATAGTTTTAATCACTACTTCACTGCAAGCATACAAATAATTGTAGTAAGATATCTATCCCACGAGGATTTATTGTCTATCCACCACTACTCAGATTTCCATTCTGCTCAAGTAACTCAAATGGTTTGGTGTTCAAACGTAATTGATTGTAAAAGTACAATGTGTAAAGAAATGAAATAGGATCAATGGTGAGAAGATAAAACAATGATAAGAGACATATGATTAAAGATCATCATCACCAAGCTAGGATAATACTCATGTGCTTATTACTACCCAAAATATCCAAAAGCATCAATAACCCTCTTTCGAGGTGAAACCAACTAAATTTTGTACTAATCTCGGATTCACTTAGTCACTATCATGGTCCTTTGATTAGGGAAAATATTAAACAATAATATAGGAATTAGGAACATGTAGATCTTTCATACCAATCTACCTAACTAGAATGAGTAAGCATTTCATAATTCAACTCTTGTTGTAATCACAGAGCATAAGTAATCATTTAGAAAGCTAATCGTTAGATTTACACATCTCTCAATGAACAAGCATTCTACAATCCAACTCTCGTTGCAATCATAAAGCAGAGATTTTGTTTCTAAAATCAAACTTTAGAATTAAACACTCATAGTAATGTTAAACAAGCACAATCAACTATCCCAACAAGGGATTATAAAAATCAAATCTTACGAAAGAGTACTTATCCACTCATGGCTAAGAAAAAATACAATAGAAATGAAGAAAAAAGAAGAAGACTTATACAAAATTATTCTAAGGATTGGGTGCTACTTCTGCAGAGGGTAGGTGATGATAAAACCCTAGTTGCCACCTTCTTTTTTATGCTTTTCATGGAGGTTTCCCCAACCTTATCTTCCATTAATTTATAACTCTTACCCATCTTATAGGTTTTATTGTCCATTAAATCCCCATTAAAGTTTTTTTATTTTTGCTCCACTCATGGAACCCATTCTTTTCCCTTAGTCTTCTACAAGGATCATCCTTTAAATGACCAATAATTACAAAGTCCCAATCATGACTTTGCATGTCACAATCATGACTTTCTAACTTGGTGGTGCTTGGGCTCGACATGCTTCTATCACGATCATGACTTGTAATGTCATGATCATGAAAGACACTTAGGCTTCTCTCTTTCTTGTCTTGGCTTCTGTCATGATTATGACTTTGGATGTCATGATCATGACTTGACTTCTTAAGCCCCCAAATGCTTCATTTCTTCTTGATTGCTTCCCTAATGCTACACATTCAACAAACTCATCAAATTCTGCTAAATCAAAACAAAAACATATCAAAAAGAACATCAAATTCTAACTAAAAATAACTACATTAACATGTAAATTAACATACATCAACATCCCCATACTTAAATCTTTGCTTATCCTCAAGCAAAGGCAACACAAAAAACAACACTTAAAACAAAGAAATTGAAATACACTTATGATATGGCAATTTGCATTTGTTAGCTTGGACATCCCTAACTTGAAACCACTCCTCTTTATGTAATTCTTCCCATAAAATTAGTAAATCATTAGGTATTGAAAAACTAGAAGTGTTTAACTTAGGTAATCAAGTTTAATCATTCATATAATTGCACTATCCAATAAAATACAACTCATTATCCTCTGCTTAGTCATGAAATGGGTAATTTTATTTTTGATTTTTAAGCTTGATTTGAGTTGAGGATCGTAAGGTTTTTATTCCTTTCCTTTTACTTCCTTTTATTTTTAACTTAGCTCTTGTTCGAGACGTAGGTCTTTTAACTTGAGTATCCTACGCTTTTGGTGACAATCCTTGGTTACTTAACATTCTACCTTTATTCGAATGGCTACTAGCACTGTTAAGCACTAGGGCAATTTTTGGGCACCCCTAATGACAGCGGAATAATTAGCTTTTGCCCTTTTTGGCTTATTCTTTTTCTTTTTCCTTTTTACTTTCCCTACTCATTTCCTCATTGTTGTTTTTTTTCATTAATCACTTACATCACAAGGCTCAGCATTGTCTAATAAGTTATACTCTATTTTATAGTGCAATTATAGAAGGATTAAGCTTATTATCTAGGCTAAACATTTATACCTTCATAATTCTTGCTAAGTTGCTGAGTTTATGATAAAATTTTCAAAATCAGTATGATTACGAGTTAACTATGTCCATTCTCTAACTATGCATGCTATATATAAGTGATTACAACTTCACAAATCACATATGTTTAGTCATGCTAAAATGTAAAGAAAACATGCAATAATGGAAAGCAAGCAAGCAATCATAGCAAAAATAAGAACATATGCAAAAATAACACAAAACAGTAAATGTATGCATCCCCACACTTAGAGGACACATTGTCCTCAATGTGAAAACACATAGCCCAATCATAAACATAAGATAAACAAGCAAAAGATAAAAAGTAAAACATGTAATTTAGAAAGAAAGGATTGAAATTTTAGTTACCTGGGGTGCAAGTGAGCTAGGTGGAGAAAGAGTTAGGGAGGGCACATTGACGCCCGAGAGCTCAAAGAATCTGAGCATTTTCTGCCTTTGATAACATTGCTCTTGACGTATCTCATTAACTATGGCCTCCACTCTGGTGAGGCGAGCAGCATTCTTAACATTTCCTTATTCAATCCTCAATAGCAGCATTTCAATTGTGTTATCTGCTGTCACTCCTACTACTCGTGGGTGCTCCTCATTCTCCTCATAAGGTTGCTGCGCGTGTATAACTTGTGTCTATTCCTCCTCCTGAGCAGTTCCTTCTTCGCCAGCTTATATCTACTCCTCTTCCTCCTTATCCTCATCCTTAGTATCTAAGTCAAAGTGCCTTTGTTTGATGCCAACACGGTTGCCATAGGCTTTGAATTGAGTGCCTCCCTTGTACATAAGACCTACATCTTGAAGATACTTGGCAGAAAAATGCTTGGATGATAAAATTGTTAAGTCAGAGAAATCAAAATCAAAATAGTCAGCTATAACAGTAATCACATGACCTACTCCTAGCTTCCTACTTTATGGTCTAACCATCCTCTGGAACCCTTTCATAAGGTGAAAGGTAGTGCAATAAGCATGGTCATTAAGCATGCACCATATAAGGATGAGCTCCTGTTATGACACTTTATTATTCTCTATTTTAGCAAAAATAGAGACAGCCAAGTATTTATGCAATAAAATGAGTACATGGTCCTTGATGAGAAGGTTGGGGGAATTATGAGCATTATAAAGTAATTGGCCTCCTGTAATTTCATTCCAGAAGGCCTTGGGTCTAAAATTGGCATGAGAAGAGGTTAATCCTAATTGAGGAAGGTCTAACATGTCCTCAATCATTTGATAAGTCATCTTCATAGTTCTCCCCCTAAGTCTAAACTGAATTCTGCCCAACCTATTGTCAACTATCTCATAAGTGGTATAGAACTCATGAGTGAGTTCCTTGCAAACAGGATGCTTATCAGTTATAAAATTGCCCCAGCCCAGCTTAGAAGCAAATGCTTTCAAGGGAGCTAGAGCCTTAAGTTGCTCCAATATGTTCCAATCAAAATATCCAGGGAGGATCAATTATTTCTTAGAGATTTGCTTGTACTTCCTGCCCTCTTCTAGTGAGTAGATTGGAAAGGGGGTGCTACATTACTTCATAATATTTGGTTGTGATTGTGATGATACGAGAGCTTTGCCTTTATCCCTTGGGCACTTAACAATGTACTTAACTCTCCTAGACATTCTGCAAATAAAACACAGCTAATCCGCAATCAAAATGAGGAACAAAATTGAAAGTTTTAAGGCATCTAAGCTCGATCACGATCGTGACTTTGAGAGTCACGATCGTGAATTTCAATTTTTATTTTCCCCCATTTTCATTCTTTCACTCAAAATACCAAAATCAATGAAATTAATTCAAGATTATAATCTAAGTCATTAAAAACATATAACAAGCATGCCCAAATCAATCTTAACACATCACAATCAATTTCCCCAATCTAAACCTAGAATTAAAAAATCAATCAGTCAAAAACAAGAGAGAGAGAGGAAGAGACTTATGATTTGATGAAGATTGGGAGTTAAAATGCAGAAAAACTAAGTAATCGAAATGCAAAAATGGTAGAAACTTAGGAGAAATTACGTTTGGAGAGAAGGGATAACGTTTGGGATTCTTGGGCAAGTAAGTAGTTATGTTTGGAAGGCAAACTCTCTCTTTTATGCTTAGAAAAATTCTGGAAATTGTGTTTTTAAAGTTGCTATTCTGATCATGACATTGAAAGTCACAATCGTGACATACCTTAGAAAAATTTTCCTTTCGCTTTGCCTTGAAAGTTTCTATCACGATCATGACTTACCTTAGTGAAATTTTTGCTTGTCTTCAATTAAAGTCCCAACTTTCTATAACCATCATGATTCTCAATGTCACGATTGTGACTTACCTTAGACTCAAAATTCTTTGGCTCATCAATCACTCAACCTTCTGTTACGACCGTGAATTTCAATATCACGATCGTGACTTCCCTTATTTCATGATTTTATTGCTTTTTCCTTTTGCTTCCTTTTCCTGTTGATCAAGATACACAAACTTAAAAACATCATTTTACACTATAAAATCATGAATTTAAAATATCACAAACACCTAAAAATCAACTCAAGTATAATCAAGACTAAAAAGTACAAATGAAAACATCTTACATGCTAAGTTTAAGGGCATCAGCTGGACCTTACTTGCTTGTGGGTTTAACCTAATGATGTTACCTCCTTCGGCTTATGAGTTAAGCCACCAAGGTATACCTTGCATCTCTTTTCATTGACCTTAAAGGTCTCTCCTCTTTCATTCTTTAATTCTAAGGCATCACTATCAAAGACCTAGGATATTTCGAAAGGACCCCTCCATCTGGATTTCAGTTTTCCAGGAAATAGCCTCATCCTAAAATTAAACAACAGCATGTTATCACCAATATTGAATGATTTTACCTTGATATAAGCATCATGCCATTGCTAGGTCCTCTCCTTATATAGCATAGCATTTTCATATGCTAGGTGCCTTAATTCCTCCAGTTCATACAGTTCCAACAGTCTTTTCTCCCCTGCCTTCTTTAGATCATGATTCAAGAATTTTACTGCCCAATATGCCCTATGCTCAAGTTCCACTAGTAGATGATAAGCCTTCCCATATACCATTCTATAAGGGGTTATTCCTATAGGAGTCTTGGACACTATACGGTATGCCCATAACGTGTCATCTAGCCATGACCGCTGGTTTGTGGATGGTATGTTGTGGATACTTTATGATGCACATTGTACCTCTTGAGCAGGGCCCCAAATCTGATATTACAAAAATGTGCTCCTCCATCATTGATGAGTGTTCTTGGGACTCTGAATCTAGCAAACAGCTTATTGATGAACCTACTCACTACCTTTCCATCATTGGCAAGACTGGCAATCACTTCAGCCCATTTTGACACATAATTGATACCTACCAATATGTACTTATTTCCCATGGTTATGGGAAATGGTCCCATGAAATCCAATCCCTATACATCAAATATTTCCACTTCTAGAATTAAGGATTGAGGCATCTCACCATGCCTGGATATGTTCTCAGATCTTTGGCACTTATCACAATGAAGTACATGATCCCTTGCATCCTTGAAAATTGTTAGCCAATAGAACCCGCACTCTAGCACCCGGTGGGCTATCTTATTCGCATTGTAATACCCTACATAAGATGAATCATGATAATGAGTTAGTATAAGTGTTTTTTCTTCTTAAGGAACACATCTCATTATTAAGCTTAAGCATTGAATCCTCTTCCACACAAGGATCAAACTCTTTCTGCTTCTTCCTCTTCAACCCACCTATTTCCTAAGTTATCTTCTAGTGTTCACCTCTTCGTTTGTTATTAGCCCTTAGTTTAATTAAGTAGCTCATTAAATTTTGATTGTCACTACCTAATTCCTCCAAGGAACGCATAATCCTTCTTGGCAGTTCATAGTTGTCATCTTACACTAATTTATCCTTTCTCCCTTAATATTTTTCATTTCTTCTTCATGTATTATCCCATTGTTTTCTTCTTGAAGTCAATTATACCTTATATCAACAAACCCTCAAACAACCAAGCTTACAAACACTTAATCCTTTAAGCCAAACTTCCTAAAAAAGTAATTTCATTCCTTTATAGTGACACTAAAGCTGCATTTTCTAATCCTTTTATCCTAACTATCTTTTAAATTCTCTTAATTTATTTAAACTTAATTTGCTATTAATTCTTAACTCGACTAACCTTATTTTGATTGTATATAAGCAATATTTTAATTTTTAAGATATTTGCAAAAATCACATTTATTCTTACATAGTTTAGTCAATTCATAAACATAACAACTTCATGTTTATAACATATTTACCAAATGATGTGGCATAATCAATTAGAACATAACTTATTTGAGTCATTCCCTAATTCCATCTCATTTTCTCCTTTTTATAACCACTTGATTCCTAAACAATGATAAGAAAATTAATATCATCCTTAAGAACATTCATTATTAGCTTATCATGACATTGTTATGGATTATTAGCCAAGAAAATATTAAATGCACATATAATAACTCAAGCAATTTTAGCAAAGTCATCTAAATGCCTAAAAGCAAGAGCGTTAGTGGTTGTGACAATACCAATAATAATTTTCTTTATAATTAATGCTATAAACTATACATAAATTACCCCATTTAGTACTTTTTCCATCAAGGTTTCACTTATTAAATATAATAATTTCATTAACAAGTAGAGGTGCAAACTTGTTTTTTGCTTGTCTTTATCATTTTATTAAGTAAATGTAATGACTTCTCTATTCTTTGTACCTATTTTAAATGATTTTGTTAGCATATTCCTTTTATGTGATGCTATAAAAAACTTTCCACTAATCATCCATTATGATTTATTAATATGTAATTCTAGAATCACCCCCATAAATTTAGTAATCAATCCTTTCCCCTTATTAAAATATATAGACTTAATGGTAATTATATGTATGTTAGTATATCAAATTTCCTTTTAATTATACACTTTAATGCATATTCATGATAACAAGTTTCATGTTAATTTCACTTTGATAGTTACCATACATAAAAGCATGCATATTAATCAATTTATTATCATATTAGCCATTTTATTACTAACATATACAAGTCTTTTATCTCCCTCCCATATATATTTTTATAGAAAATCTTCATTTGGTTAAAAAGTTGGTCATTAGCTAAATGATTTGCATTAACTTCCACTTAGTACACAATCTCAAACGTATAATTTAATTGAATTACTTAGTCATGCTCAACTAACTTTATGTAAAACTCATTTGAAAATCTTGTACCAATAATTCAATTGAATTACATATCTAATTTGCTTGTTTTAATTTTAACAACCAATTAATAGTTGTTAAAAATATAAACTACACATTCATTTCCTTACAACTCATGTAAAATGTTTACTTAATTCTTATAATTATTTTCAATTAGAAATAGTTTCTACCACATGCATCAATTATCATTATGTCAATAGTACATACTAAACATGTAAGATTTTTTTTTCTTCCATACCATCAACAATCACCCATTTAGTCAAATATTTACCTCTCTAAGAAATCATGTTGTTTGATTTTATGAACACAAACATAACCTCTGTATAATCTCATGTAAGCACCAATAATGTTCCCTTAAATTCAATGTAACAACACTACCAATAGAACCTTTTATCAATACCTTATTTAATTTAACCATTCTTACCAAATTTTGCCTCTTAACCATTTATTCATGTGCACATTTCAGTTATATACAAGAGCCATATAGGCATTTAATTAAGCTATAGTTTTAACAGATAATATGTAATTTATAAGTGGTATGACATGAACACATGTACATTTTTTAGCACCATAATACTAGACATATGTTGATATTTTTTTTCTCAATTTTATTTGCATTTACTTCTTATTCATAACAAAATAGTTAGCAACCATATTCCAAGTAATTTCTTTACTAAATATTTTTTGAAACTTTATGCATTAAATTATTTTATCAAAATAATATATTGGTAAAAGATAATAATCTTTTCAACTTTACCTCTCAATGACCTCATTTAGTCATTCACTAACTCAAGTCTACATGTTTACTCTAACAACGCAAACATGAATGTCCTAGCTAATTGTTTCATCCTTAGCTCAATTCTAACAATAACATAAGCATGTACAACCTTTCATTTATGCTTTAATCCCTTATTCATTTGATCTTGGCTCAATCCAACTACTTAATCATTCATTAATAAAGATTTACATACCTTCTTATCTAATTATACCTACTTTTGATAAATAAAATAGTTTCAGTTCCTATATACAAATTCTCATGATCATACACTAACCTTCTTGCTTTAAAATGTTACTCTTCTAACATGCTAAATGTAACCAAACTATGATCCATGCACCATACTCATTATATTCCCTCTTAGTTATGGTAATTCAAGGAATTATTCCACTTATGTTTATTTGCTTCTCCAAACTTACCTCAATAACTCTCAAGATTTCTTGGCTTACTCTTCTTCTTAGATTATTTAATCATTATGTCTATTTTATTTTAATTTTCTAGCTTAAACTGTTAGTGTATGCTCTAGAGCATCATGTGTATTTGTACTATACGTTTTCATTAATAAAGGAATTATTCATTATATAGTACAATGTTTTAAATGAACTTGTTTTGCTTGGAGTATTAAACTATATATTGAAGTCCATGATATTGGAACAGTGCAGAAGAATCCATAAAGAGTTTATGGAATGAGATTCTTATTGTATGCAAATGTCCAATATCTAAATATCCCTGATCATAGTATTAATAAGAATGGACATTATTAGTATGGGAAGATCAATACATATTACACTTCCTATTTAGGGATGATTCTCATTCATCATGACATGAGATGTCTAAAGTGAATATGTGGATGAGTAGTATAGTACT
>CANYBF011234113.1:0-13190 GCA_948192965.1 Dalechampia spathulata | reverse complement strand
GGACTACGGGCCCCGCTCCTGTCTGGTGGGCCCCACCTATGTACTATTCATGATGAATAGTACCTGGGGCCAAAAATGCAATACTTTGCATTCTAAGTGTTTTACCCTTGTACAGGCAAAAGGGAAGGGTGTTCTGCGCGTACAGAACACTCAGAATACGTGGCGGGTCCCGCCAGGTGCCATGGTGGGCCCCACCAATCCTGAAATATTCTGTGCACCAGAATACACAGAGAAAGACACGTAGGCCTATACGTATAACAGGGATCAATGCTGGGGATTAAATCCTAACCAAATCAACAAAGACCCTAAATCATACGACGGTGAAAAGTCAGGGTCAACAGTACCTTACAATGTTTTGTATCAATAATGGAAGAGGTTCTTTGTAAGTACCAGGCATTATCAGTGGGAGAAGTTTTTCTTGTTTTACCAATGTGCTAATGGTCTGATAAGGAGATGTGTTCCTAAAGAGGAAATAATGCCTATACTAACATAGTGTCATGATTCATCTTATGCAGGGCATTATGGTGAGAATAAAATAGCCAGTCGAGTGCTGGAATGTGGATTCTATTAGCCAACAATCTTCAAGGATGCAAGGAATTATGTGCTTCATTGCGATAAGTGCCAAAGAATAAGGAATATCTCCAGGAGAGACGAGATGACTTTATCATCAATTCTGGAAGTAGAAATATTCAACGTATGGGGATTGCATTTCATGGGACCATTTCCCACATCCATGGGAAATAAGTACATATTGGTGGGAGTTGATTACGTCTCAAAATGGTTTAAAGAAGTACTAGCCCCACTAATGATGGAAGGGTTGTGAGCTGATTCATAAAGAAGCTCTTTGCTAGATTTAGGGTCCCAAGAACACTCATAAGCAATAGAGGAGCATATTTCTGTAATGCCAAGTTTAAAGCTTTACTCAGGAGGTACAATGGTCATCACAAGGTATCCAAGGCATATCATCCATAAACCAATGGTCAATTGGAGGTACTAAATAGAGAACTGAAAAGAATCCTAGAAAAGGTAGTCAATGGTTCCAGGAAAGATTGGGCAGTAAGGCTGGATGACACCCTTTAGGCATATTGCACAGCATTTAAAACACCTATAGGAATAACTCCTTATTAGATGGTTTATGAAAAGGCTTGCCACCTGGCTATGGAGCTTGAGCATAAGGCATATTAGGTAATCAAGTACTTGAATCATGATTTGAAGAAAGCAGGGGAGAAAAGGGTACTGCAGCTACATAAGCTGGAAGAATTAAGGCACTTAGCATGTAAGAATGCTAAGTTATATAAGGAGAAGATGAAGCAATGGCATAATGCGCATATCAAGGTAAAATCTTTTTAATTTGGTGAAAATGTACTATTATCAAATTACAGGTTGAGGTTGTTTCCTGGAAAGCTTAAGTTGAGATGGAGTGGTCCTTTCGAAGTGGTACAAGTCTTTGACAATGGAGCACTAGAGCTAAGGAAAGAAAAAGGAGAAACTTTCAAGGTGAAAGGGCAGAGGTGGAAAGTCTACCTCAAAGGTTGATTCACAAACCAAAGGAGGTAACACCTTTAGAATGAGCATGAAAGAAGGTAAGGTCCAGCTGATGACCTTAAACTTAGCATGTGAGTATGTTTTCATGTGTGTTTTAAGCCTTGATCTTGTTTAAGTATTGATCGTAATGTGTTTTGTAACATTTTAGACTTATGTTTTAGTGATTTTACATGATGTTTTAAAATGTAATCATATATGTTTGTTCATAGAAAATGATAAGAAAAAGAAAAATGTAACAAAATGAAGAAATAAAGGAACTCATGATTGTGATATTGCAAGTCATGATCGTGATAGAAGGTGAGTAAGTGACAAAGCCCAAGCATTTTGTATCTAAGGCATGTCATGATCATGACATTCAAAGTCACGATCATGGCAGAATATTGGGGTATGAGACTAGGCAAGCAACAATTTTCCTAAGGTAAGTCACGATCATGACATTCAAAGTCACAATCATACTAGAAACTCACTAAGGCAAGTCATGATCATGACAACAACCTTAAAGCCTAATTTCTAGAAAATTTTCTAAGTATAAAAAGAGGAGTTTTTCCTTCCCAAACATAACATTCACTTGCCCAAACTCCCAAAACACTCTCCCTTCTTCCCCAAACTCAATTTTTTCAAATCTTTATCATTTTAGCACTTAGATTACTTGATTTTTCCTGTATTTCCATCTCCAATCTTCATCAAAGCATAAATAAGTCTCTCTCCTTCTCTCTCTTATTCTTAAAATCTTGATTTTGCAATTTTAGGTTTTCATTAGGAGATTGATTTATGTTACTTTGAGAATGATTTGGGTATGAGATTGGAATATTTTTGATCATTTAGATTGTGATTTTCCATTCAATTTGATTAATTTTGTGATTTAAGTAAAAGAAAGAAATGAGGGAAAAAGCAAAATTGAAAGTCACCATCACTCTTAAATTCACAATCGTGACCGAGCTTAAATGAAGCAAAACTTACATTTTGTTATGCCTTCTTGATTAAACTTATTTGGGAATCAATTGCAGAAATGTCAAGGAGGATGAAGCATGTTGCTAGACACCTACAAGATAAAGGCAAAGCTCCAGAACCATTAATTATAAACATAACAGAACATTATGGTGCTCCCTTTCTAATTTACTTATAAGAGGAGGGCAGGAAGTATAAACAAATTTGTAAGAAACCTATAATTCTTCCTAGATATTTTGATTGGAATTTACTTGAGCAACTTAAGGCTCTATCCACCTTGAAAGCATTTGCTTCTAAGTTAGGCTGGGGCAATTTCATTATTGATGAGCATCATGTTTGTAAGGAACTCACACATGAGTTCTACACCACCTGCAAGCTAGTTGATAATAGGCTAGGGAGAATTAGGCTTAGATTGAGAGGGAAAGCAATGGAAATGACCTATCAAATGATAGAGGATGTGTTAGACCTCCTCCAACAAGGATTGACCACTTCCCATGCTGATTTTAGACCTAAGACCTTATGGAATGAGCTTACAGGAGGTAACTTGCCATACAATGCTCATAATGCACCTAACCTCCTTATCAAAGACTTTGTCCTCATTCTATTGCATAAATATTTAGTTGTCTCTATTTTTTCTAAAATAAAGAATAATAAGGTATCATACTAGGAACTCTTTCCTATGTGGTGCATGCTTAATGATCATGCCTACTGTACCACCTTTCACCTTATGACAGGGTTCCAAAGGATGGCTACACCTACTAGTAGGAAGCTAGGTTTAGGTCATGTAATCACTGCCATAGTTGACTACTTTGATGTTGATTTTTCTGACCTAACAATGTTGCTATCAGAAAGATTTTCTGCCAAGTATTTACAGGATGTCAGACTAACTTACAAGCAAGGAGCTCAATTCAAAGCCTATGGGAGCTTGGATGGCATCAAATAAAGGCACCTTAACATGGATAATGATGATGAGGATGAGGATGAAGAGGAAGGTACTACTCATGAGGAAGAGTAGACATAAGTTCCAGAGGAGCAGCAGCATCATGAGGAGCAGGAGGAACAACATCAACAATAAGAGCAGGAGCGACAGTAGATAGCTTGATTGAGGTGCTGCTATTGAGGATTGAGTAGGGCAATGCTAACAATGCCATTCACCTCAATTTTTTGAGATCCACATAGAGCAACGCTATTAGAGGAGGAAGATGCTCAAATTTTTTAGATCTTTAGCATCATTGTTCCCTCTCCAACTCCTTCTCCACCTGTCTCACCTCCACCCCAAAGCAACTGATATCTCAATCTTTTTCATTCTATTTTGTGTGTTTTAATTTCTATCTTTTGGTTATTTTCTTTGTAATTATGTTTGTACTGTGTGTTTTCATATTGAGGATAATGTGTTCTCTAAGTGTGAGGATGCTTGTGCATGCATATTTTACTATATTTGATGTTTGTTTTCTATTATTACATGTTTTGTTTAAGTTTGTGCATGATTGTTATATGATTATTGCATGCTTCACTTTACATTTGTCACATGAGTGTATGCTTATGAATTATGAAATTATGCCCACTTGTGTATGGCATTCGTATTTAGAGAATGGACATATTTAACTCATAGTCACATTTATTGCGAAAATTTTATCATAAGCTTAACAAATTAGCAGGATCGAGAAGGTATAAATGTTTAGCCTATAATAAGCTTAACCCTTCTATGATTGCACTATAGAATAGAGTATAACTTGTTGAATGATGTTAAGACAGGGGATGTAAGTGATTTCAAAATATGAAATATAGAGGAAATGAGTAAGGAAAACAAAAAAGAAAATAATAATAATAAGCTAAAAAGGGTAAAAGCTAACTATTCCATTGTTACTAGGGGTGCCCGAAATTGGCCCTAGTGATATGAATAGCACTAGTAGCTATTCGAGCTAAGGTAGAATGTTAAGTAGTTGGGACCATTGTCAAAAGCATGGGGTACTCAAGCTGAAAGACCTACCTCTCGAACAAGAGCCAAATAAAAAATAAAAGAAATTATTTAAGTGTAGGGATGTTGATGTATGTCAACTTGCAAGATTGTTTTAGTAGTTTAATTTGTTATATTTTTTTCTTTGATTTAATATAATTTAATGAGTTTGTTGAGTGTGTAGCATTAGGGAAGCATTCAAGGAGGGATGAAGCATTTTAGGGCTTGAAGAGTCAAGTCACAATTGTGATATTCAAAGTCATAATTACGACAGAAGCTATACCTAGAAGAGGAGGAGCCAAAGTGTCTATCACAATCATGACATTCAAAGTCATGATTATGATAGAAGCATATCAAGCTGAGAAAGCAACTTCAATAAGTCATGATCATGACTTGCAAAGTCACGATTGTGACTTCTCAATTATTGACTATTTAAATAAAAATTTCTACAGAAGATTAAGTAGGAGGAATAGGTTCCTTGGGGGGAGCAAAAATAAAAAGCTTTAAAGGAGATTTAATGGGCAATGAAATCCACAACATGGGTAAAGATATGGACCAATTAAAGATAGGGCAAGGTGTGACCCCTACTCAAGATAAAAGGAGACAGTAAGATGGTGGCTAGGGTATGAGTTTTAAAGAGACTGCTCCCATCTGGCATTTTGCATTTTAGTGCCAATTTTGTGTTCTATAAAGTGTTCTTCTTTATTCTTCATCTTTTCTTGTATTTCTTGTAAGCCATGAGTGGCAAAGTACTCTACTATAGGAATTGATTTCTGAAATCCCTTGCTAGGATAACTAATTATGCTAGTTTAACGTTACTATGAATGTTTAATTCTAAAGATTGGTGTTAGAAATGATAGCTATGCTTTATGATTGCAATGAGAGTTGGGTAATAGAATGCTTGAATATTGAGAAATGTTTAATTCTAAGGATTAGCTTTCTAATCAATTTCTTATGCTTTGTAATTGCAACGAGACTTGAATTATATAATTCTTACTCATTCAAGTTAGGTAGATATGTATGAGAGATCTACATGTTTCTAGCGCCTGTATGATTACTTAATAGTTTCTTTAATTAAAGGAAATATATTGAGAGAGTGATTCTGAGATTATAATGAAATCTAGTTGGTTTTTCCTGAAGAGAGGGGGATTAATGCTTTCGGATATCTTGGGTGGTAATAAGCACATGATTGTTATCTTAGCTTGGTGATTAAGATTTTAATTCCTATGCTTCTTAATATTGTTTTCATCTTCTTGTCATTGAATCTATTTTATTTCTTTACAAACTTACCTTTATCATTGATCACTTCCATATACCAACCCATTTTAATTTCTTAAACAAGTTGGAAATCAAAGAGTGGTGGATAGACCATAAATCCTCATGGGATGGATATCTTACTACAATTATCTATATGCTTGCAATAAAGTAGTAAATAGAACTACTATCATTTCACTTTACTCCAGAGAATGATTAATGGGGCTACAGATTTCTTGGGGACTACTGACCCTTATATGGCCAAGATGTGGCTATAACGTACATAAAGGGTACTTCAGCATATGAATTGTTCTGACGAGTTGAAATTTGAGTATGTTACTATTAAATATATGGAATGTTTGGTTAATGTCACTGTTATAAATGAAGAAATGTTTGCTTGATGTATATATGGAAGCTATAAATGCTTGTCTCACAGTATTTATTCCATTATACATAATTGTGAAATGATTATAGGTGGTGCATCGTTATGCATGCTTTACATCAAAAAAAATTTATATTGCATTTAATAGGTTAATTATTTGAACCCCTTGTAGGGTGATTATCAATTTTCTAATCTTTAGGAAGTTGGTAACCATGCTATGGGAGCATGTTACACCATGGTAGGCATGACAGTTTCAGTGTTTGTAAGACATTTATGTAGTAGGATTTGTGTTATGTTTGGGTGTATGTGGTGGTTTTGGGTTTAAGAAAGGAAGGCTCCTTCTTCTTTAGCCCTTTAGTCTACTCAATCTGTTGGTTGATGAAGTAGATGTCCTCTAAGGTATGCAATTCCTGATACTTCATCTTATTTTGGTACAATAGCAGTGACCCTATAATAAGCTTATTGATCATGTTTGACTTAAATGACTTCTGTCTGACCAGTGCAGTTTTGTCCATCCACTAGCTAAAGTAGTCCATGAAAGACTCATTAGCCTTATACTTCACCATCACTAGATCTAGTAAAGTGACATTAAAAAGGGATTTGAACCTGCACTGATACCAAGCTAGCATTGGTCCCTCTAGCAAAATGAACAAGAGTCAAACTATCTGCTCATTCGACAAGTATGTAGTATTCATCATCATCGTGTAAGTCTTAAGATAATTCTTCATGTCCCTAACCCCACTGTACTTAGGAATATCTGGGAGCTTGAACTTAGTAGGCAGCCCCTTGATAGCCTATATAAAGAACTCATCAAAGTGAAGATCAGACCTCATGCCCTTGGTCTTCATGATAGACTACAACTATTCTATCTTCTTCTCTAGTAGAGAGGTCTCTAATTTATGAACATCATGCATGTGGAGCGAGACCTCATCATCTATCTCAGCATCATATAAATTGACTATTTTCCCCTTATCCTTCATAGTAGCTGGCAGGGTGATGAAATCTCTAGGAGTGAGAGCTTCCTAGATCTGTTACTGTAGTAGAGTCTGAAAGTTGTTGGTCAATAGCTTAGCCATAGACTAGTCAATGAGTTACTGAAGAATGATAAGCAAAGCATCATCAAACACTGAGCAGAAAGTGTTTAATGGGGAAGTGATGTTCTTAGCAGGCTATGAATTTGAGATGGTCTACATATGATAGAGAGAGTTAGCATGAATGCATATGTATGCATATGCGATTGCATGTGATATGCATAATGTGACACGTAGGATGTATGCATGACCTATACTAGGAAACAATGAGCATTATGGCTATAAGGGAAAATGGTATGTTATATTAACCTCAATATTATATTTTATACCTATAGTCATAGGTGTAACATTAAGTTTTATTAATAAAGTAACTTTAATACTAAGTTTAGATGCCTTAGACACTTTATATGTTAGTGATAGAAACATGCTTAGGGAGTACTAATCATTTGGTTAATTTACAATATTCATTTGGTAAGTTACTATTCATTTAGTCAGTTTCAATTTGAATTACCTTGTATTTTACATACTATTTTGATGTATAATGGAATGTCTAATTGCCTCACATTTACATTATGATATGTACCTCTTTAATGTCCCTTAATAGAAGTATAAGATCATGCATTTAAGGATTTAAAACAAAATTTCATAATGAATTACTTTGGTGCTAAAGTATGCATGCATTTCAAGTTTATACACATTCTATCTCATGGAACAGTTCTTATTGTGTAAGCATTTTGACTAAGTAAATAACCTCCAATTTGAGTGATTCTTGAACCATTAGAAAATAGACTCAAAAAGATTCCTAATTGTATATCATACACCCAAAAATTCAATAGTTAAGGCCTCCAAACATTAAATTTTTGAATGCTTATAAATTCTGCCTAAATATCACCCGAAATGAGCATATTTAGAGCATGAAAATGGCGTGCATTTTTAGACTATGCATGTACTTCAAAAATTTGTGAGATTGGTACCATTGGAAAGTAGATTCAAAGATCTTTCCAATGGTATATTATGCATCCCGTAACCTAACATTAAGGTGGTCAAAACATAAATTCGGCAAGTTATATACACTTAGTTTGCATGTCTCATTTCACCTTAAAGTCTTGCCATAATGTTCATACACATACCTTTATATGTTACTCACATTACCAAATCATGTTTTCCAACCTTCATGCACTAAAATACCACTTAAGACAGCCATACACAAAGGCACACACATGCTACCCCCATTAACATTATTTTAAGCATAACTTTTGCAATTTCATTCCAATTACCTTCAAACTTTATTTTCTTCATTCTAACATCATAATTCACCATATTTACACATAATTAGATGATTTAGGCATCAAAACCAAAATATAAAGAGCAATTTCAAAGAGGTATAAAATTGGGTAGCAAGTATTTTCCATGTAATTTCTCACTTCCTATCCACTTTCCATGCATGTTTCATCATCTTCACCATAAATTATAACTTCTAGCAATACATACACATCTTATACAACATCTTAAGAGTCACTTGCATGTAGGTTACCTAGGGTTTTCATACAAATCAATTCCATATACAAAACTCAATCAAAACACCTTAAACTTGCATAATTCACTCTTCTTTTTCACTTTTTCATATGATTTCATCAAAATTCATTCATATACTTCATGTTCCATTCTTGACCAAATTTCACACAACCATAGAACATAAGTTCAACAAAGATTAAAAGGTAATAAACATGCACACAATGAAAATCAACCAAAAAGACCATAAAAGATCAATTATACATGAAAAAATTACCTCAAAATTGTAGTTTTCTCTACTTAAAGAATGAAAAAGGGGAAAAGAGGAGGAGGAGAGGAGTATTTCAAAATGGAGGAGGAAACATATGCAAAATTATCCATATTTCCCTTTTAATTAATTTTCATTTGATTTAATATAAAATTAAAGTAGGAACCAATCATAGGTTAACACTTGTCAACATATGATAAGCTTGCTTCTTAAATTCTTCTTCTTTTAATTAATTATTATTACATTATTTTTTCATCATATTCACATAAGCATCTTACACGTCATGCATTACATGAATGTACATACATACCTTAAATTTTAGGTTCCATATTTACTTTTCATCTTTTTATGAAATGACATTTATGTCCTTAAACTAGTACTTAACTTCTAATTAATTCTAGCTTCATTTAAAATTTCATTTGCATATTTTAACATATACTTTCTTATATAATAACATGTCTATCATGCCAAAACATCATAGATCACATATAAATTCCATCATAGAGCTTCATCCAAAGCATTCAACAAAAGCATACCCGATTTGCAACTTTAGTGCATATTCACTTCTATAATCATCTTTTCACTTTGTTTTCATTTCTTTCTCTATCAATTTCATATCATATGGAATTGGTTCACATCTATATCATTTCATAATATTTCATCATCTCAATCATTAACGAATCACTCCTCCCGCATTCTCATAGCATAAACATGTCATATATGTTTTTCTTATGCTTACAACTTTAAACATTTTCTATAATTCATGTATTCTCTTACCATGAAATACATGCATACATATTACACATCATTATAGTATGACCATAAGATACATATGCATGCATGAATTTAAGGTGCATATGAGGGTGTGACATAACTTATTATAACTCATAGTAATCCCATTGTTAAACAGTACTCATGATAACTCATTATAGACCCTATTATAAATTTGAATATTATAATACATTATCTCATTTAAATCATCATATGTCACCTTATACACAAGTATATATCTAAAAATGCATGCTTATGATAACTATTACATAGCATTCATAAGTTATAGCATACCATATGGGTTCATTACATGCTAAGTAATAAGCATATATATAAAGTTTGACAATTTTATACAACATTTGTGTAAATAGAACATTTTCAAATACTGATTTCATAAACTTGTTGCCTTCACCTTAATCATTGAAAACGTTCTAAACTTTCCAAAATTAAAGATCAATGTGTTATCTTTCAAATACCATTATTATCATGCAAATTAAAAGTCTATAACTCAAGTTATGATTAAAATAATTAAACATGTTATAGAACTTATGATTTAGCATATTTAAACTTGAGAGTTATTTTGAGTCTCTTAGAGTCTAAATTAGCTTTTGAACAAGGCATAAAAGTTATAGGCCACACCAAAAACTATAGAAAAACTTAGAAACTAATAAAAAATTCACTTGTTAAAGGCATCAAAGATGCTCATGATAAAATAGTTTCCTTTGAGATGGTAAAATAGTGTAGGTTGACCTTTTATACTTTAAGGCTAATTTGGGTCTCTAAATGGCCAAACTAGAAAAATAATATTTCAAATAAACTTAATTTAGACAAATAAAAAAAATTTGTTATATGACTTGAAATTGTTAAACAAGAATAAGAGGATCAAACATGTAACATAAGTTTTGGGACTAACCATATCATCTAGTTTTCATTTCATATTTCAATATATTAATCCTCACACATTTGCATACTAACCTAATCTATCATTCAATACAATACATGTAATAATTTTAAACATTGAATAACATATTATTAGAGTGTAAATCATATAATATAAACTTTGATTTAAGTTAATCCCTCTCTACCAATTAAGGATCCAATTAACTTAAATTACACTTCAAATCATCTATCCATTTCTATTACCATTTAAGTTTATCAATTTACTAATGCACATTAACCATTAGACTCCAAATAGTAAAGTATGTAAACCATAAAAGCAAATTTCTAGCCCTCCAAACTAATCTATCAACTTTAGCAACCTAGTAGTAAGATGAAGAAGGAAAAGAAGATTCTAAGCTACACCAGCAAAAACCATCCATGGAGCTTCAAAATCTTCATCTTTAATAGAGGAAAACATAGAAAGAATGAGGGAAAAAGAAGGGAGAGCTTGACAGCTTTGTTAAGGGAGTAAAAAATGACTTCCTTCTTATCTAACACTTAGGGCTTTTATGTTTAAAAGGGTTTAAGTGAGTTCCACTCACTTTTGTGTCTTATTATATGTTCAAATGAATATTAACACATAAATTATCCCATTAATTTTATTTAAGTTATTTTCCAAACTCTTAAATCTATAATTTAGTATTTTGTATACTTAAATATATATAAGAATCCTTTTAAGTGATGGTATGGTGTAAAAATGACAAAAAGCACTTGAATGACATCATCAAAATCACTTTTTCAATTTAACTCTCTAAGTTAAATTTTTAGTTTGTATTATTATCATAACATAGTCAAAACTCATCAAAAACATTATATCTTTTATCTATATAAAAAATTGAATAGTTTGACTATAATATTGCACAACTTAAAAATTACATATTTTATAACAAGGTTTTAGGTTGTACACCAAAATTTACAAAAGCATATGAAAATTTTTAAAAGTCATATATTTTTACATATTTTCATTGGATAATACTAAATCAAATTAGATTTCATCAATTCATGTAGTTTGAGTTATTAGTGGTATCAAAGCCTAAAGTGCACTTAGGCCATCTTCAACCTTGACGACTTGGGTATATATTGCAACTATTCTAGGTTTGAAAGCATATCTTTCTACTCATGGAAACCTCACCTTCCGAAGCTCTTTCTACTCCTATTATTCAAACTTCTTCTATTTCTATTCCTTCTTCTTGTCGCTCTTCTATACAGAATAAAATAGATAACCTTGTAGAAATTTCTTATCTTCCAGAAGATGCCAAGATCGGATCTTCTGTTGCTCCCTTAGCCAATCCTTATTCAGTCTATGAGAAAAGTAAACCAGGTATTGTTTCTTCTGTAAAAAAGATTCTCAGTAAAAAATCTCCCTGTGTAAAAGAATATATACAGTCTTCTTCTCTTTCTCAAAGTACTCTTCGTGCTGCTACTTCTGAGCAGTACATCACTCTCAAAATTCCACCTGCTTTAATCACTCAGTGGAAACAGCAACAGTACACCCATCTTCACTTTGGCACTATAAGACTTGTTCTTTCATATCATGGAAGAAAAGGTCTTGGGGTAGTAGCTCGACTTTCACTTCTGGATACTCGCTACCTACACTTTGAAGATGTTGTGATTGGAACAATAGCCTCTACTCTCAACGCAGGCAGTATTGTACTCACGTTCTTTCCCAATTTTAATGTTTCCCTTTCAGATCCTCATCTGTCACACCTGTTAAAGCTACAAGTCCAGATCACTGGTGCAGAACAAGTTTCTGATTCCATTGCTGCTACGATTCATCACCAACTCGTCTACAGGCTCCAAGATCATGCCATAGACCTTCAGTCACATCACCTCACGTCCAACGAAGCTTTGTACATCTTCGCTGATGGTACCACACCTACCATTGTACAAGCTCCAAAGCAGCTTCCCAGGCATGAGCTAGAGCACCTTATTCCTTTGGAATGGGTGATCGACTATGAAAAGCTACACCAGCAGCCTAAAGTAGTTCAGAAGCAGGATCCCGTCTTCATTCGCCAAACAGACGGATCTGTTAGAACTATTTTCACATCACCAGTTCAGTCTTTACCACCAGCTTTGCCTACTTCAGCAACACCGTCTGCTCCTCCACAACAAATTGCTATGTGTCTTCCCTTCAAGGCTCCAGACTCCAAAATCCCTATTGCAGCTTTTGATGCTACCAGACAACACATCTATGTGGCCAGAATCAATGGTCACTTCCACTGGGATACAGATCCCTCCATGTGCAATGCTGATTGCACGTGTCATGAAGATTACGACAGCGACGATGATTGTTTCATTCCACCGAAGCAATCCAAAGAAAGGCCCAGATACAAGAGCCCATGCTCTCAATAGGCTCTCAAGTTTCATGGACCTAATGATCCCCCTGGTTCCGGTTCGTGGATCGGCCTTCCTCCAGCAAGGCCCATGACGGACAATGAGTACTATACTCGTTGTCTTGAGATATTGAAACAAGAAGGACTCCTCCAGTGTCCTCCTCCTCCTGTATTTTGCTCTTGCAAAATGGATGCCATTTCTGTTCAGCCAAAGAAGTCTCCTCCTGTGATAGCCATGAATCTTTCTGCA
>CANYBF011233853.1:0-10401 GCA_948192965.1 Dalechampia spathulata | reverse complement strand
ACTTGAAGCTTTGCCAATCCACTCCAATGTGTTAGGGAATTAACAACTCCAAACTAAATCAAACTAATTAGATTTTTTAGATTTTCAATTAAAACTAATCAAAACAAGTTAAATTCTATGTGATTCAATCAAATTCAATCAAGTTTAAAGCTGAAATCAAGTATTTAATTCGTGGTTTTTTTAGATCAAAATTGAGAGAAAATGAGTTTTTTAAAACCCTAAGCCAATTGCCCCTTCCCGCCAAAATAACAGACTTTCAAATTATAACTGACTCACGAACATACCCGATCGGGTATACTAATGAAGCGAAACGGGTATGACAACTTACCCGAACGGGTAAGATGCATACCCAAACGGGTAAGACCAAACTTACCCGAACGGGTAAGTGTCATACCCGAACACAATCCAAAGATACCCGAACGGGTATGAGACTCACAAAGACAAAAAGACCTAAGTGCAACCCTAATTTGAACCCTGAACTGCACCGGGATAAACCAAGATGCCCGTGAGGGCAAAACAACAAGGAGATAGGCTCGATTCATCCCAATCAATCCGACCGATCCAAAATTAGGGTGCGACAGTAAGTTACAAGGAGACATTGAAGAAGGAATTGTACGCATTTCATTTCAGTTAATTTTAAAGAAGAATAAGAAAGTAAAGGGTGAGTAATATATTATATAGAGTCCAGACATTATTATGAATGAAAATAATAATGTTTTCATGAAAATAATAAAGTTTTAATGAAATTAATAATGATAAGATTGTTAGAAATACAATTAAATTGGTAGAATTAGTATACATGTAACATGTTTAAATTTTAAAAATATTTTGAGAAAAATTATAATTAAAATGATATGTTATAAATAAGTAATATATTATCATTAAGTTTTTCAAAAAATAAGAAATGTGAATTTAATATATTTTTTAAAAATTGAAACTTAGTGATTTGAAAAATTAAATAAAGATGAAGTACATGTAAAAATAAATACAAATATGAAAGCTAATATGTTATTTATTCACAAGCAAATTTTAGGAAAATAAAAAATGATTAAATAAAATATGAATATATGTTTAAAAATATATGAATATTTGGTAGATGCAAAGAAAAAATGACTTAAATTTTCAAAATGATATAGCTTATACATTGGTATTATAATGTGAGTAATAAATATTAATAGTGAATGGAATGATGTCATTAATATATGAAATGTATAATTAATCATTAATTAAATATAGACATAATTAATATGATAAATTGAAGAGAAAAAATGAATGAAAAATTAATTAGAGGGATTTAATATATGAATAATTGTTTAGACTTTTATTACTATTATTGATCCCCTTGCAATATATTTTGTTATGTATTTTATTTGAAATTCTTCATTAATTATATTTATGTAATATAGTTTGTACCCCTATTTCCTTTCTACCCTCTTCTTTTTATTATTTCGTATGTATGGTTATATTATTTGTTATGATGGTTTGTTGGAATGTATATATATGGTAATTGATTGAATGTAAAATGCATGTGCAAAAAAAATGATTAATTAACATGATAAAATTGAATATAAGAGTCGTAACATTGGTGGGTGATAATGAAAGTATGAGTTTCATATTAATTTTATCTTGTTAATCAATTAATTGTATTGCATACATGATAACTTTAGATTTTGTTCCCAAATACCGTGTGATTATGGGTGAGATAGTACCTTGGTTTTTATTCGATGCCTTGAGAACACAAACCTACTTTCATCACTTGCTGCTGATGTACTATTGACCATTGTTATTCCTTAAGTGGATAGATGCAGTGTATAGTCTAAGGTGGATAATCGAATACTATAATGGGAGACTTTAGTCATGAATTACAGTACTAAAGCCTATATAGATAGCTATAGAAACTTCCAATATATGTATTCTTTATGAAGAAAGATGAATTTATTGATCAAACTTACAAGTAAAAACTAATTGAAAAACATTTATAATCATAATTATGAGAAAATTATTTATAAATATAATATATATATATACATATATATATATATATATATATATATATATATATATATATATATATAATAATAATCAAAAGGCTAAAACGTAAACGATAAACATAAATGCTTAACCAAACAATATTAACATGTAATTTAAAAATGAATTGTGACATGAATTTAATGATAATTATTTCAAAAGTATTGGTAAATATCAAATTAATATAAATATTATTATTGATAATTATATGAAATTTATGGATAATATTAGTATACTAATAATGATATGAAATTTATTGATAAATACAAACTTAATCAACATAAACTAACCATAAACCCTAAATTGAAAGTGTAAACTCAAAACAGTAAATGTAACCCTTAAATGGAAAACTATTAATAAGTATTTAAAAAATGAATTGTGATATAAGTATAATGATAATGATATGAAATTTATTGATAAATACAAACTTAATTTACATAACCCTAAATTGAAATTATAAACCCTAAATAACAAACGTAACCCATAAACGAAACATTATTAACAACATTTTAAAAATGAATTATGACATGAGTATAATGATAATGATATGAAATTTATTGATAAATACCAACTTAATCTATATTAATTAACAGGAAACCCTAAACCGAATCGTAAACCCTAAATAGCAAACGTAACCCTTAAATAGAACATTATTAATAAGTATTTTAAAAATGAATTGTGACACGAGTATAATGATAATGTTATGAAATTTGTTGATAAATACCAACTTAATCTACATAAATTAACAGGAAACCCTAAATCAAAAACGTAAATCCTAAATAGAAAATGGAACCCTTAAATGGAACACTATTAACAAGTATTTTAAAAATGAATTATGACACAAGTATAATGATAGTTATATGAAATTCATTGATAAATACTAACTTAATCTACATAAATTAATAGGGAACCTTAAATTGAAACCGTAAACCCTAAACAGTAAACGTAACCCCTAAATGGAACATTATTAATAAGTATTTTAAAAATAAATTATGATACAAGTATAATGATAATGATATCAAATTTATTGATAGATATCAACTTAATCTACATAAATTAACAGAAAACCCTAAACCGAAATCATAAACCCTACACCAAAATCATAAACCCTAAACAACAAATATAACCTTTAAATGAAAAACTTTTAACAAGTATTTTAAAAATGAATTGTGACATAAGTATAATGATAATGATAATGATATGAAATTTATTGATAAATACCAACTTAAATCTACATAAATTAACAGGAAACCCTAAGCCTAAATCGTAACCCCTAAACAACAAATATAACCCTTAAATGGAACACTATTAACAAGTATTTTCAAAATGAATTATGACATAAGTATAATGATAATGATATAAAATTTATTGATAAATACCATTTTAATCAACATAAGTTAACTGCAAACCCTAAACCAAAACCATTAACCTTAAATGACAAACATAACCCTTGAATGGAACATTATTAACAAGTAATTTAAAAATGAAGTGTGACATAAGTATAATGATAATGATATGAAATTTATTGATAAATACCAACTTAATCTACATGAATTAACTCAAAAGCCTAAAATGAAACCAAAAACCTTAAATGGCTACGTAACCCTTAAATAGAACACTATTAATAAGTATTTTAAAAATGAATTGTGGCATAAATATACTGATAATGATATGAAATTTATTGATAAATACCAACTTAATCTACATAAATTAACCACAAACCCTAAATAATAAACGTATGTCATATCCTTATTTTTAACATACATTGTATTTATGATACGATTGATGTGCTTTATTTTCTATGTGATTATAATTGAGATGATGACATGAATTTACATGATATGTGAATGATTTGGAAAATATATGATGTGATAATTAATTGATGCCATGATGTTGATATGAGAATAATAAATGAAATCAGTGAATATGGGTTCACTGAATGATGATAATTTGACGGATACGATGTTAAGAACACTTAATATATTTAAGTGTGTTTGATTAAGATAATTGATTGAACATACGTATATTCATTTATGAAAATATACATATGTATGCAAGTGTAAGTATATGTTGTATTTAGGTGTATAAGAATGAATAAGTATGGAATTGTGAAGGTGTATACATAATTGAGTATACATATATGGTTTAGTGTTTAATGGAATGTATAGATAAAGTATAAGTAATGTATTAGTATAAGTTTATGGTAATGGTATTTAATTAATGTATTGGTATGTGTAAAAATATTTTAATATAATGTATGATATAAAGAGGAATATATAAATAAGATTATGAATTAAATAATGAGTATGTAAGTGTGTATATATATATAGATATATAATATGAGTGGGATATTAAGATATTATATTTTATTAATATAGATAAATATGTTAGTGGAGGATATAAAATATTAGATATATGAGTAAATATGATAGTGGGATAGATATATGTGTTAGTAGAATTGGAATATGTGATACTGGAAGGAAAGAGAAAATATTATATAGATATATGTGATAGTGGAATAGGAATATATGATAGTGGAATAGGAATATATGACAGTGGATGGAAAGGGAAAATATTATATTAGTATTTGAGTTAGTGGAAAAAGATGAAGTGTATTATTAAATGAATAAATAAGTTAGTGGAGTATAATTATGGTATAAAATAAATATGAAAAAAGATTGATTAGAGGAAATTTGAATTGAATATGTATAATATATGTATTAGTATGACTTATGGGCTATGATTGGGTGTGGTAAGGTACATGGTAAATAAAATAGGACCGCTCTACACTCTCCACCATTTAATGCTACAGATTGGGTTCGTTATCTTATCATAATTCCACTCATTTTCTATCCTTTATGCATGTGACCGAACCATCCTCTCCACTCTTCCTTCTTTCTTCACTTTCTTCATCTTTTTCTTACATTTTCTTCTTCTTTCACCTTAAGAAATCAAAACATACATCTTAATCTTCTTCTTTTCACCTTAAGGTTCGGTTGAAGTATCTCCTTTTCCACCTTGTTTTATAAGACGCTAAAGCATTATCTTCTTCAATCTTCAAGTTCAAGCTAGATTTATGTGTATTCTTCAAGTGTAAGGCTGAAACCACTAAATCTATAAGTTTCTTTGAAAACCACAACCTATTTAACATCTAGTTCTTATTCTTCTTATAAGATCTAACTCCTAAGGTACATGCATGTTTAATATGGGTGGTAAGTCAAAATAAGAAGCTCAAATAAGGTGATGGTGAGTATATCTTGATAGATTGGGTGTTAAATCAAGTGAAGATTCAAGTTTCAGTTTATTTTTGTTATTTGGCTTAAAGGTGTGTATGGATTAGTGTTAGATCTAGTAGATCTATGAATTTAAAGTGTAGATCTTAAAGTGGCCGAATGGTTTTTATAGATCTAGTAGATTTGAGTCTTGATTTGAAGTTTTTGATGGTTGGTGATGTAAAAATGATGAAAAAAAGTGATTGTATGTTGTATGTGTGTGTGTTTGGTGAATTTTCATTCATAGCCAAATTGAATTGAAAGAAAATGATGGTAAAATCTAAGTATATTTAAAGGAAATTTGTTAAAATTAGAAGATAATCTCTTAAGAAAAATCATAGATCTTAAGTTACAAGATGATTAAATCTTCACATTAAGTCTATATGATTAAAATTTATGGAAAAATGATTTTGGTTTAAGTATGATTTAATTCTGTAACTTAAGAATTGAAGTAAAAATGGAAGTCTCTTAATGTTATGAGGATAAGCATATGGCATGATTAATGGAATTGGACTTAAGATGCATTTTTCAAATAATTAAGTGGATGATACTTGAAGCATGTAGCCATGTTCATGTTAAAGGCTTAACTAATCAATTGATTAAGTATGATAAGTATTTTTAAGAAGTTTAATGAGTCAATTAATAAATGGTATGAAATGGTTTACTTAAGATTCAAATCTGTTGACTAAAGTGAAAGGTAAAAGTGAAGTATATGGAATAATGAGATGCAGTCTTATAAGTGTTAAAAATATATGATTGAATTGGTTATGTAATTGAATAAGTTTAAGACATGTGACATATTATATGAAAGAAGTTTACTGAAATGCAAAGTGTGCGTGTGATATACGACCATGTTTATGAAAGTGGATGTTGGTATGAATATTTTAAAGACATAAGTACATTAGAATAAGTTTACTATTTTATCTATCAAATGTTTAAATAAAAATGATATAAAAGGGTATGTATAAGAAGTTATTTGATGATATCTAAATGACTTGCAAATAAGATATGATATTGAACAGTATTAACAGATGTATGAGTTGTTCTGGATATTAATAAGTGATTAGTATTATGATACTAACTATCTAGTATTTGATTTTATGGCATCAATTGTTTATCTAAAGAATACAAGTTATGTTTTTAATAAGGGATAAATAAGAACATAGCTTATATAGGATATGGATTGAGTAATGTGATGTTAATGAAAGGAGTCTTATAATATAATGAAGGGAAGTTTAATAAGTATAGTTTTCAATAGTATGAAGATTATTAAGTTGATATCTTATATATATTATTAATTGATTCGAATTATATGATAACTAATATAGCTAATATAAACAGTGAATACAATTGTAAATGCTAATGTGATTTCCTAAGTAATACTATGATAAAGTAATTGAATTGAATTTATAAGTGATTAATTACTGTACAGTGATATATAATTGCAAGTGTGAACTATGGATGATTACTAATGGAATTCAAATTGTTGATTAAAGATGAATATTGATTTGTGAATTAGGTGGTTTGGAGGAAAATCATTTCATACCACCAAGAAATTTAAAAGGAAAGGAAATCATAGGTTTATGCTAGTTTGGCTGAAATGTTCCTCGATCATTAAATGATCAAAAGGGACAATGGTATGGTATAATGCAATGGCATTAATTAATTAATTATAATATGATATTACATTCATTGATCATGTTATAAGCATCATTGCATTATCATATAAAACATGACATAACATGACATGGAGAAATAAGGAAGGAGGAAAATGAATGAATGTGAGAAAATGTTAAATAAAAAGGTACTGGGCTATGAAATAAATTCCTATGAGAATTAAATGGAAAGGAAAAATTAAATGAAAAGAAATAAATATGAAATAGGTTCTAATTTGTTGAACCATAGATATGATATGAAATGAAAGACTCAATACAATGCACACATATGAAATGGCCCAGAATGAAAAAGGGCAAATGAAATAAAATGAAATGTTACAGGAAAATAAGAGGGAGAATGCATAACATGAATACATTCTCAAAGATAAACATTATCATTTATACATGATGGAAATACAGTGAATGGAATGATGAATGCACTACATGTGCATATATGATGATGATATAGTATCATACAGAGTAAGAATACATAGCATGACATTAATATCTATTGATGAAATATTATGATGAAATGAATTACTGTGATGATGATGACAATGAGTATGATCATAAATAAATAATGATATTGAAATGATAATCCCAGGTAATTGCAAAGATGTTAAATAATGATAATAGCATACAATTAATGACATGTTATACTAAATGGTAATTATGGAATCAAGCCATTCCAATACTGGAACAAGTAGCAATACACGCCCGAAGTTGGCACCTGGGATAGCCTGTGCAGGCTGTCCCAAAAATCTGTGTGAGCAGCCATTTTGGATGGACCAAACGAGGGGCAAACGTTGTGCCCAAATGGCAAATGAATATGTAAAATTCATGTCTGCAACTTACTCTTGGGAATGAAAGCTAGAATCAAGCCATTCCGATACCGAAACAAGTCACAATACACGCCTGAAGTTGGCACCTGGGATAGCCTGTACAGGCTATCCCAGGCTGTCCCATGGTGGGCCCTACCAGTTCTGATGTATTTTGTACACCAGAATACCCAAGGGAAGCCTACAGAGGCTTATATGCAATAATCGGGGTCGATACGGGGACTAAAATCGAGCCGAATCAACAGAAGCCCGAAATTGCACGATGGTGAAACGTCAGGGTCAATAGTTTGCCCCCTGATCAGGATCGTTTTGAGGCGACACGCGTGTAAGTTGTCAAAATGCGATCTGATCATAACATGACTTTTCATACGGAGTAGGAAGCATACCTGACTCGCAGGGTGCTCGCGTTGAGGCTTAAATCCCAATTCTGCCACTGGAAGCCCAGTGCTCGGGCTGAAAGATCAATGCTGACCTAATAATCCCAAATCTGCCACTGGGAGCCCGTTGTTTGGGCTAGATGACCAAGGCTGATCAATGGTCCTTAATGGGATTGATGGAAATGCCACGAGTAAATCATCTGAAGTTGGCATTCAGATGCCTATGCATTAGGATTTGGGAACCAAATGCTTGGCTCCGCGATCACTGCTGGATGGGATGGTCAACTGCGGGACCTGGATGACCATCTGCTGGGTCTATTCTCGTGCCATCATATAAATGTTAGATATCTCTGAAATGGCTTTCAGGATCCTCTACTGGGTCTCTGACACTTCTGGTCGACAGTTTTGACCAGTGAATACCCCAGCTCCATTACTGAGGGCCTGATGTTCAGGGCTGTTCCGGATAGAGTTGATCGGTGGTCACTGCGAGACCGATGGCTTCCTTGTGAGTAATTCATCTGAATTCAGCGTTCAGATGCCTATGCGTTAGGATTTTGTAGTCAAGGGCTTGACTCTGTGATCTCTGCTGGATCAGGCGATTCAACAGCGGAACTAGAGGTGACCTTCTGCTGGGTTAGGGTGATCAACCGTCAGATCTTGTTCTCGCACCATCAAATAAGTGTTGTCTGTCTCCAAAGTCTATATTTAGGGACCCTCTGTCGAAATGCAACACCATCTGGTCAACAGCTTGACTAGAAGTCAAAGGCTTGACTGCTTTTGATCGTCTGCTAAGTTAACTTCCTATCTTTGCTAGACATAGGAAAGCAATTTGTCAGTAAAATTGGTATTGAAATAGTCCAGGAAAAATACCTGAATTTTTGAGTATTAGTTTGCTGTGTTTTGACTGATTTTGTAGATTTTCCAGACGCTGTGGGTCGTGAAAATTGAGTTCGGCGGAGCAAACGACCTCCAAAAATTTTGAAATTTTTACCAGAGGCCTAACTTTCATGTGCATCTTAGTAGCGGGTGGCACATATTAGCAGAGTACCCCAGTGGTAAGCGCATGTTAACAAAAATTGCTACATACAGAGCGCGTTCCCCTTTGTTGCACATCTGTGGTGAGTACCTATTATAAATATGAGTGCATGGAAATGCATGGATGCATGAATTATATGCCTACATGTTTGTGTTTGCAGACGAGTAGATAATTGGAGTGAGAAGAGTGTGATTGCTACACTCGGATGATAAAGGAGATGGGCCAGAAGTATGCACGACTGACGGCGCATCTGAAGCGCTATAATATTGAGGTTCCCAGCATTCCCAATCCTGATTACCACTCTGGGGAGGATGATGTATAGAGAAGATGCGACGTCAGGCTCTCGTATGCATGCCATTAAAATCCTGTAGATTTTGTATTAGAGTAGGATAGCGCATTACAGACTGGCATTGCATGCCTAGTACGCAAGGGATGTTGCGTACCAACTATGTGAATAGTCAAAAGCTTGAATTGTGTAACTTTTAGATTTAATAGTGGTAGCATGCTCCTATTGCAGGTAAGAATTCTAAGCCACCTTTATAAGTTTTTAACTTAGAAAAGCTGTGTTTTTGCCCTAATTTTTGCATGAGTCACCTTTTGCAAGGTTTTCGGCTCATCGGGATACTGATTTTGCTTCAGACCCTAAATTTTGCCTGAACTGCCCCCTTGGGTTTTCAGATCAGCAGGTTGCTCTTATTTTTCCCTGAGCAGCCTTTTGCAAGGTTTTCAACTCAGCAAGCATTTGTTGTTTTATTTTTGTTTTTGTTTGTATTTTTTTTGTTCTTGTTCTTCTTTTTTTTTTGTTTTTTTTGTTTTTTGTTTTTAGCTTTAGGAGAAGCTGGGGATCTTGATATCTCCAGTGGGTGATCTATAAAGATGTGTACCTTATAGCCATATGCGGAGAGGCTATACCTTTAGTGAGGCAAAAGCACTGATATTTGATGGCTGAGTCAAGCGAATGAGAGTCATCCCAAAGAATAAGGTATGGTGGACCTGCCCATGTTGGCACATGTTTGATTTGATTGCATTGATTGATATTATTGCCATGTTTATTTTATTTCCATTTATGTGTTTAATTTCCTTATTTACATGATTTGTTGATTAATTGCATGATTTATGTTTGATTTGCATGATTTATGCCTTAACTTGTGTAATTGATTTTATTACTATATTTGCTTTTGTTTCCTTTTATGC
>CANYBF011233524.1:0-18511 GCA_948192965.1 Dalechampia spathulata | reverse complement strand
ATCATGGACTTCAATATATAGTTTAATACTCCAAGTAAAACAAGTTCATTTAAAACATTGTACTATATAATGAATAATGCCTTTATTAATGAAAATGTATAGTACAAATACACATGATGCTCTAGAGCATACACTAACACCCTATATGATGTTTTATGGAAAACCCTGTCATCTACTAGTGGAGCTTAAGCATAAGGCATACTGGGCAATTAGGTTTTTGAATCATGATGTAAAGAAGGTAGAAGAAAGGAGGTTATTACAGCTATAGGAACTTGAAGAGCTAAGTCACTTAGCATATGAGAATGCTAAGTTGTATAAAGAGAAGACCAAGCAATGACATGATACGCACATCAAGGTAAAATCCTTTAAAACTGGTGATAAAGTGTTATTGTTTAATTCCAGGTGGAAGTTGTTTTCTGGAAAGCTAAAGTCAAGGTGGAGTGGTCCATTTGAAGTTGTACAAGTCTTTGATAGTGGGACACTTGAGCTGAAGAATGAGAAAGGAGAAACATTCAAAGTGAATGAGCACAGATGCAAAGTCTACCTTGCAGGTTTGACTCATAAAATGAAGGAGATAACACCTTTAGAGTAAGCTCGTAACAGGGTAAGGTCTAGTTAAATAACCTTAAACTTAGCATGTAAGTATGTTCTTATATGTATGATGTTGTATTTTAATTTTTTATTTAAGTTTTATTATAAGGTGCTTGTAACATTTTTTAGATTTGTGTTTGATGATGTTAAATGATGTTTTAAGTTTATTCATGTGTTTTTTTAATAGTGTAAAACCAAATGAAAAGAAAAGAAAAGAAAATAAAATGAATTAAGGTAAAAAAGGGAAGTCACGATCGCGATAGAATGTTAAAAGGGAACTAGCCAAAAAAAATTTTATACAAGTCACGATCATGATAGAATTTTTCTAAGGCAAGTCACGATCGTGATTAAGACTCCCACCCAATTTGCAGCAAAATTTTTCTAAGTTATAAGGAGAGGGAAGCTTGTAATACATCACTTTGCCAAATATTCCAAAACACTCTCTTCTCCTCTAAAACTCAATTTTATCATCTTCTGATCATTTGAGCACATAGATTACTTGATTTTACTGCATTTTCTCCTCTAAATCATCATGAAATCAACAAGTAATTGATTTCTCTCTCTCTCTTATTCTTGATTTCTTGATTTTTACAATTTTAGGTTTTATTGAAAAGATTGATTTATGCAATGTTAAGAATGATTTAGGCATGAGGTTGGAATATGTTAGATTGTGTACATTGTAATTTTCCATTTCCATTATTGATTATGTGGTTTGAGTGAAAGAATAAAGAAAAGAGGGGGAAGAGTAAAAAATAAAATAAAACTCACGATCATGACTCTCAAAGTCACGATCATGACCAAACTAAAATGCACTGAAAATTGCTATGCTCTTGAGCTTTTTGATTAACATAGCTTGGGATTCAATTATAGAAATGTCAAGAAGAGTCAAGTATGTTGCCAAGCGCATACAAGATAGGGGAAAGGCACTAGAACCCTCCATGCCAAATATTATCGACCAATATGGCGCTCATTTCCTAATTTATTCCCTAGAAGAAGGTAGGAAATACCTCTAGGTATGTAAGAAGTAACTCATTCTCCCAAGATACTTTGATTGGAAATTACTTGAATAATTGGAAGCCCTTACTCCCTTGAAAGCATTTGCTTCCAAGTTAGGTTGGGGTAACTTCATTATTGATGAGCATCATGTATGTAGAGAACTTACACATGAGTTCTATACCACTTACGACCTTGTTAAAAGCACACTCAGTAGAATTAGGTTTAGAATGAGGGGTAAACTTATGTAAATGACCTATCAAATGATAGAATATGTTTTAAACCTACCCCAATAAGGATTGACTTCCTCCTATACTGATTTTATGCCAAAAGCCTTTTAGAATGAACTTATGGGAGGGAACCTACCATATAATGCTCTTAATGTCCCCAACCTGCTCATTAAGCACCTTGTTCTCATTTTATTACATAAGTACTTGGTTGTCTTTATTTTTGCAAAAATAGAGAACAAAAAGGTATCACAGTAGGAGCTCTTTCTAATGTGGTGCATGTTTAATGATCATTCATATTGCACCACCTTTCACCTTATGAAGGGTTTCTTAAGGATGACTAGACCCCAAGGTAGGAAGCTAGGGTTAGGGTACATAATCACTGCAATTGTTGATTACTTTGATGTGGACTTTTCTAACCTCACTCTATTGCCATCTAAAAAATTTTTTGCTAAGTACTTGCAAGATGGAGGGCTTACTTATAAGTGAGGGGAACAATTCAAGGCATATGGCAATCAAGATGGTGTCAAACAAAGGCACCTGGACTTAGACGAGGATGAGGATGATGAAGAAAAAGAAGGTGCTGCTAAGGAAGAAGAGCAGATGTAAGAATAAGAGGAGCAACAATAACACCAAAAGCAGGAGGAGCAGAAGCAACAACAAGTAGTTGGAACCAGAGTAGATAACTCCATTAAAGCACTATTAAAAAGGTTAGGGTAGAACAATGCTAAAAATGTTGCTCACCTCATTAGGGTGGAGGCCATTGTAAATGACATAGGCAAGGAGCAGTGCTATCAAAGGAAAAAGATGCTGAAATTTTTCTAACTCTCTGGTGTCCATGTACCCTCCCTCACTCCATCTCCACCTACCTCTCCCCTTCCTCCTGGCAGCTAAATCTCAAACCTTTCCATTCTTTAGTGTGCTTTTAATTTTATCTTTTGAGTGTTTTCAGTTTTGTGTGATGTGTGTTTCCACATAAAGGACAATGTGTTCTCCAAGTGTAAGGGTGCTTATGTTCTTATGTATTTCTATGTGTGTTTGTTTATTTTCTATTATTGTGTGTTTTGGTTAAGTATGTTCATTTATGATTTGAGATTTGCATGTTTTGCTTGATTATATGATTGTGTTTTATGATATTGTAATTACTTGTATATGACATGAGTATTTTGAGAATAGAATATTTAACTCGTAATCACACTAATTTGAATAATTATTTCATAAATTTAATAAATCATTAGAGTTAAGAAGGTATAAATGTTTAGTCTAGATAATGAACTCAATCCTTTTATGATTGCACTAGAAAACAAAGTTTAACTTGTTGGAAAATGCTTAAGATATGTGATATGGTAGTTTAAAATGTGGTATATTTGAGGAAATGAGTAAGGAAAGAAAAAGAAAATAAAACAGTAAGCCAAAAAGGTGAAAGCTATTTGTTTCATTATCATTAGGGGTGCCCAAAACTAGCCCTAGTGATAAGAATATCGCTAGTAGCTATTCGAGCGTAAGTAGTATGTTAAGTAACCGAGGACCATCGCCAAAAGCATGAGATACTCAATGAGAAAGACCTACCTCTCAAACAAGAGCTAAAAGAGTGAATCATAAAGAAAAGAAAAATAAAAAAGAAGAATAAAAACCTTATATCCTCACTCAAATAAAAACTTAAAGGCAAATTAAATTGCTCACATTTCATATATAGGCAAAAGATGATGAGTCATTTTTTTTTTGCTAGTGTAATTGTATGAATATTAAACTTGATTATCTAAGTTAAACATTTCTAGTTCCTCAATACCTAATTGTTTGCTAAGTTTATGCGAGGATTACATAAAGAGGAGTGATTTCAAGTTAAGGATGTCTAAATTGATGAATGTAAATTACCATATCATGAGTGTATTATAATATCTTTGTTTTATGTTTTATCTTTGCTTGAGGACAAGTAAAGGTTTAAGTATGGGGATGTTGATGTATGTCAATTTGCATGATGTTTTAGTTGTTTTAAGTTAATAATTGATGTTTATCTTATTATGTTTTACTTTGTTTTAGTGGAATTTGATGTGTTTATTGAATGTGTATGATTAGAAGAGTAAACAATGAGAAATGAAACTTTTATGGCATGAAGATTCAAGTCATAATCGTGACATTGAAAGTCATGATTATGACCGAAGCTATGAAGCAAGGATAAGCTACCAAGAGTCTATCACGGTCGTGACATGTAAAGTCATGATCGTGATAAAAGCATACCAAGGTCAAGAAAGCTACTTCAACAAGTCACAATCATTACTTGCAATATCATGATCATGACTCCTCAATTATTAAGCAAATTAAAGCACGATTGGGCAGCAAATTGAGTGGAGATAAGTAGGTTCCGTGGGGAGTAAAAATAAAAAGCCTTAAAGGAGTCTAATAGGCAATGGAGTCAATAGCATGGAGAGATTAATGAGCAAAGAAAGTGACAAATTCAAGATGGGGCAAGGTGTTACCTACACTCAAAGATTTAAAGGAGGAGTCAAGGTGGTGGTGAGGGATCCCATATTCTGCAGAGTGTTCTTCCTTATTCTATTCATTTCTTGTTGTTTCTCTTAAGCCATGAGTGGCTAAGCAATTTCTTGTAGGAATTGAATCTTGAAATCCTTTGTTGGGATAATTGATTATGCTTGTTCAAATTACTATGAATGTTTAATTCTAAAGATTTGTGTTAGAGAGATCAAATCTTAAACTTTATAATTAGAATGAGAGTTGAGTTATAAATTGCTTAAACATTTAAGTTAGCCTAGTGTATATGAGAGATCTACACATCACTTAACTCCTATATGATTGCTTCATGGTTTCTTTAATTGAGGGAAATATATCAAGAGAGTGATTCCAAGATTAATAGATATCTAATCGGTTTTGCCTCAAGAGAGGAAGATTGATGCTAATTTAATCGGTTTTACCTTGAGAGAGGAAGATTGATGATTAGAATATCTTGGGTAGTAATAAGAACATAAACATTATCTTAACTTGGTGATTTGGATTTCAATTCCTATGTTTCTTAATATTGTTTTCTTCTTCTTAACATTGATTCTCTTTGACTTCTTTAAACTGCATATGATATATCAACATATCATTGTTGCTTAAGTAAGTTGGAAATTGAAGAGTGATGGATAAATAATAAATCTTCGTAGGATTGATACCGTACTACAATAACTTGTATGCTTGCAGTAGAGTAGTCAAATACAATTACCAGTTTACTTTGAGATGATCGTATAAGTTTTATAATATGATTGGTTTACTGCTAAAATGATAAAGAAAGAAAATTGCATAAATTTGTAATCATAGGAGTCCATCATATAGTCTGGTTCTCTACCAAAATCCCTAACACTTAAACCAGCTGCTAATGATACTATCCCTCGTGCTCACCTACGACACTTGTGCTTGTGTTCATCAAATGACAAACGCTGAGAATAATCTCAGTGGTGCTAGTAAAATGATATCAAACAATACAATTAGTAAGTGATAACAACAACCAATTATTCTCACATGAAATGAATACATTTAACAATCATCAACATTCTTTATCAGTGATTTCTATTATATTTTCATCATATTTCTATAGTAAATGTCTTATGTAGTAGAGTATCCCTTCATATCATTTTCATACTGTAAACGGGACTATGAACTCATATCAAGTGATGAACATGCCATTTGAGAATACAATAATGCTTTGCACTCTCCCTTTGATTTATTTTTTTCTTTTCATATCAATCTTTGATACCTTTATGATTTTGCACATTTTCATACTGGGCCCAATGTATCGGTACTTCTCGTACCTATAAGAACATCTCATTCCTTTATGGTTTAATGAATGAACCTATTATTACTCTGTAATCATTTCATCCTTATACCTCCCCGTGACCATGACATGCCATGATTATGAAAAGTGAATGAATGTACATGTCATAATGTATAGGTATGTTTCATGTCATAATGTGAATATAATTTCTATCACATGTCATCATGCACTCATGAAACATTCCTTTAAGGGACCAATTTTTAGGTCATGGACTACTACCACTCACCTACAATGGATTTTCCTTTATCCAAACCCCTTAATGATACTTGTAAATCTTCTTTCAAACCACCTATAACATTGCAAAGTATTCATACTTAATAAAAGAAGCAATTCATACGAAGAATAATGTCACATTGCATTCTTTCAATCACCTCACATGTAAGTCAATGACTTAACATAATTAAGCAATCATAAAAGGATTCCTAACATTTTTTAACTAATACCCAACCTATTAATATATGTACTTATATAATGAACATATAATTTAGTGATATAATTAATAATATAAGAAGATTTCAACATATACTAAGTTATAAGCAAAATAATATTTATTTTTAACCATTTTACAACATAATTTCATCCTTAAACTTCATATACACATTCCTTCACATATTTAACATGCAAAGCCATACTTAATAACATTTTTCATTCATTTTTAGGCTTCCCAAAGGCATGTATAAGTTTCATGGATCATGCATTAAGTTTCCCTATCAAAAACCAAAATGCCATAAAAATACTTCTAAAACCTGCTAAAAACATTAATTTGATATAATTTATAGTTCAATCATGCATCAAGTATGATTCAACATAGTTTTCATTTCATAAATTTTCCAATAACAAACACTAGAACAACAAACGAGAAAGAAGAAGAAGATGCATAAAATAATTCAATATAGCTTTCTTAACACTAGTCACCTCCCTTACTGAAGTCTTTCACTAACCACACTCAAGATTTACACTAACCAAAGAGTAAAAATAGTTGATTTCAAGAAGAGAACAAGAGAGTAGGAGAAAAGAATGATGCAATAAGGAGTCCAACAACTTTCTAACACCTTCTACTTAATCTCATCATGAGCTTAATTTATACAACATCACATGTATGATATTAAATAAAGAAGATTTGTTCCAAGAATAGAAAAAAGAAATGGTGAGAGGATGGAGGATGAAATGTTACGTAGAAGAAGAAAGACACTACCTTGAGGAAGAGAAATTGGTCAACCGCTAGGATTAAATATAATCCACTAACTTACAACCTTATCCACTAACCCATATCCCAAATATTTCATAATACTAAAGCTAATACACCTAATATAATAATACTCACCTAAGTAATATAAAATATATCAGAACATAACCCATACTTATGTATATAGTATAGTATAGTATACATGTATATTTATACATATACCAGTAATAATAATTAACCCACCTTTGAATGTATAATGAAATAAATTAAAGGAATACATATATAATTTATTTATTTGATCTTATTATATATATTAATTTCTTAAATGTGATTATCATGTAAAATTTTGCTATATTAATATATATATAAACAACTTCTTTCCATTAACCCTTCATGCATATCCAGTTGATAAAACATTCATCACCACTTCATGCCACAATTTCATTTAATTGCATGCTTCATTCATTGTATCATACAATATGATTAATGCACCTACATATGATACGTGTGTGGATGTGATAAATATATTGTAGATCATTGATTAATGAAACATGACATATTATATAAGTTATGAATTATTGAGTTATGAATTAACACTAATAAGCAAACATAAAAACCTATTTAGATGTAAAAGTGTCATGAATCAAGTATTGATTGATGATTCAACTACCATGTATCTGTTGAATGATATTTTTATGTAGAAATATGATATACTTGAAATGGAAATGAGAAAAATTCACAGAAAGGCATATTGAATTATGGTTATGAATGGTCATGCATCATACTTCATTATCATGACATACAATGGAGGAATAAAGGAGGTATAAAGATTTGTACACTATAAGGGAATAAGGGAGGTGAACATGTAATTGATAAGTAAGATATATGATTTATATGGAACTAGTACAGATTGTGCATGATTAGAGATAATCATGGGATGATAAATTTGTATCTTAGAGATATCAATCCATGATGATAGAGTTATCATGATTGAGTATAGAAAAGAAGAAGGTAATGAATAATTGCATTCATAATTGCACAGCATGTCATTCCCATGATGTTGAAATATTAAATTGAAAATATGGTTAAAGAATGATGTATATTTTTGGTAATGAGATCAAGGGAAATAAAAGGGCTTAACCCTTTATCTTATTATATGATTTTGATATGCTACTTCATCTAATGATTTAGTTGTATTCATTTAAGGAATTATGATTCAAGTAATCGATCAATACTAGATCTACTTAATATCAATTTATCATGAATAATCAAAAAGTATGTGCATAATTAATTATATTGATTATATGTTGTTCTTTATAATTACTTGTGTTAGGAGAAAATAAATTGGAGTTAACATGAAAATTATTTTCTATATTGTTAGTATTGACTCTAAATTTTCACTCGTGCACGTGCATTTTTGGATTTTCTTTGATATGACTTAGTATAGTACTCTATTTTTGAATCTGAGTTGCATACATGCTATTTGAAATGCCATAAACCATTTGGTTATATAGGGCATCTAGTTTCTAGCTTATACATGGTGGTACATGAAGTTAGCCATTTTATGCATGCATACTGTGAACTTGCTCTCTTCTTGATATGGCTTAACATGGGTTCTCGTTATCAAAGCTAAGTTGCACACATATGTTTTATAACCTTATAAATCATTTAGACATATGGAATATCTAGTTTATGGCTCATGGAAGCCGTCACATGAAATGATTTTTCAATTTCATGTATAGTATGAAGTACTTTATATGCGGTATGAAGTTGATTTTTCAACTTCATCTATCACATATAACACTTCATGTGGTGCATGAAGTTAAAAATTGTACTTTTTCCCACATTTCTAATGAATTTTAGCTTCTTACCTCTTGGATTTTATAAATACTCTTCAGGTATTAGCATTTAAGGCCCCTCCCCTCTGCCAAAATATAATCTCACTTAATTAAGTTCTTAATTAGGTAATTAGAAACTAATGATAATAATCAAACCCTAATCACATGATTAAGCTCCATTAAGCATTAGTGAGTTGATTTTCCTACCACTGTTCCCTTTTTCACTTTAATTTTCAATGATTTCATGGGGTTTGCTTGTGATTTTGCTTGTTTCTGAATGCCACAGTAACATTTAGGATTTATTAATGAATTAAATGATATATGACAGTTGAATAATTGATTTATATTTATGATTTTGGTTGAAAAGCATGATTTTCCTCTTTTGGCAAACAACTTCATACGATGCATGTGCTATTATATGTAGCACATGTAATGTATTTTTCACTTCATGCAATGTACGTATCACTTTATGTAATGCATATACCTTTTATTTTTATTATATACGATGCATGTATACATTGATACGATGTATGTAATGCTTTGAATTGATAGGAATTCAGTCATTTTTAATCATTTTTTGCTTGATTTTTTTTATTTCTTTGAAGTTTCCAATAGCATTTGTGATCTCATAATGATTCTAATGATCTGGATTCATTATAAATCATTCCAATTTCATTAATTTAGGCTTTAAAATTAATTAATCAAGTTAAATACTATTTTAAACATAATTGAGTTGCAATTGGTGTAATTGAAGTCAAATTGGATGTTGATTTATGCTCTAATTGATGCTTAAGGATGTTAGAGTCTTCTAATTTTGATTTTCATGATCAATTTGATTGATTTTACTATTAAATCAACTTAATTTTTCTTAATTCTTAAATTAAATGGCATTTTAATTACAATTTTGAGTTTATTGACATGATTAGCCTTAATTGGATTGACTTATTTCTAAGTGATGCCATATGTGATCTTAGAATCTTTTAATTACGTTTATGAATGATTTTGCTTAAAATTGATTTACTTTTATGATTCAACTTGTGTTTATTGCTTGTTTCATGAGTGTTATTGACACATTCCCATGATTTGATCTTTAATTCATGCTTTCACATTGCATTAAATTGATCAGCCATATCCTAACATTTCTTTTATTGCTTAATATTATTTATTTGCATTTTTTTTCATTTATGCATTTTTGGCTCTTACTTCTCGAGTTTATTTTCTTGAATGGAGGAGATGTTCTTATACATCTTAAATTTTTTATATCATTGAAGATCTTTTATAATAGAATAGGCCTCTATTTTATTAGGTTTTTCGTGACATATATGATTTAGCCTTATTTCATCGTGTATTCCTCTATCTTTATCTTTTCCTTTCTCCAAGTCATTATTATTTTATTCATGCTGCTATGCTTATCTTATCATTGCGATATTATGTATACTATATCATGTCATGCCTATGCTATATCATTTCACATGTATGCTTATGCCATGTCATTCATTCCATATATCATACTTATGCCATGTCATACTTATACTATGTCATTCATTTCACTTATCATGCTTAAGCTATATCATCTTTCATATGTCATGCTTATGCTATGTCATTCATTTCATATGTCATGCTTATGCTATGTCATTCATTTCATATGTCATGCTTATGCCATGTCATTTCACATGTCATGCTAATGCCATGTCATCTCACATGTCATGCGTATGCCATGTCATCTCACGTGTCATGCGTATGCCATGTCATCTCACCTGCCATGCCTATGCCATGTCATTTCACATATCATACTTATGCCATGTTGTTTCATATATCACGCTTATGCCATGTCATCTCACATGTCATGCATATACCATGTTTCATCCATTATGATTACTATATCATATTTGCCATGTTATCATCTGCCATTATTGTTGCCATGCTACATTGTGTTGTGTGTTTATTTCTTGCTTATGAATGCTCACCTGCTTAAGATAATTAATTGGACTAAAATGGTAAAATAAAATTTAAAAAGTCTAAGAAAATAGATCTTCACCACCCTAACCCATCTTTAAAGGGTTTGACTTAGTACTGATGTTATGGTTCAGTTAAACAAAATCTGGAACCATGCGGTAGTGACTCCATCTTGTAACTCTTTTTAGTCTATTTCATTCCTTGAGGTAACCTCTTAAGAAGACTGCACTTTTGTTCTAACCATGCCCTTAGTGCCATCTATTACAAGCCTAACTCTAGGTCGTTATGAAAGCTCCACCTATAATAGTGATGCCATTAGGGACCTACGACAAAAGAGTGGTTGCATTGAAATCTTATAGTTTCCAGGTCAATTTTATCATTTTGGTCAGGTTAGTTGTATTGCATATTGCATACACATTTTGCAATTGTACACCATCATTTGTCTTAAGTTAACCTAATGATTATGGGTAATTGAGTTCCTTAGACACCATTCAACTCCTCAAAAAAGCAAGTTTGCCTTCACCACCCACTACCTTGTTCTGAGGACCGTTGATGATTCCTATAATAGATAGATGCTAGTTATAGTTCTATATTGATGATTCCATTAAGTTAGATAGGTTATGGATAACGTGGCAAGAGAGCTTAGCCTATTTTTATAGGATTAAAGCTCATGTAGCTAATTATAGTAATATTCCAAAATTATGACTCTTTTTATTCACATGCTATATGGATCCATACCTTATCATATAAGTGGATTTGCCCAAACCTAGCTTATTTTCCCACCTCATCTTGCTCTATTAAGAGTTAGAATCCTTTCATGATTCTATTTTGGTTGCATAACCTCATGCTTATTTCATTAGAATTCTCTTATCATTGCAATATGACATGCTAAAATGCTATCAAATTTTAGCCATAATCCCTTATATAATTGGACAATGATCATCTTTTTGCTGGCTTCACATACTGAGAGTATTGTACCTTAAGTTCCCAGTGTAACTCCAGGCTAGTATCCCACCTAGGAGATTTTGGATTGACTAATCTTTATGGAGGTATAAGGGTGGCAGGGAGTATTGCTATATGTTACATGTTCACTAACCTTTTCATATTCTCTGTCCAACATATATACATGCATATTCATGCAATTTTCTTTAACTAATTTCTTTTATAACCATGAATGTTAGATCTAAAGAATCATCTAAAGACCTATACTATGATGATGAGTACCACTGACTTGTTAGATGAGTAGATAGTTTAACTATTCTTCATTTCATTGGAAGGACTAGCACTGACCTGGTATTATAATCTCAATAAGGCAATCGTAACTGAATGGAAGCCTCTTTATACTGCATTTTGTAAGCAGTATGGGTTTAAGTCTTTCATGGACTACTTTAATTAGTGGATGGATAAGGTTGTGCTGGTTAGACATAAGCCATCTGAATCAGACATGATGAATAAGCTTATTATGGGGCTGTTGTCACTATACTAGGATAAGCTAAAGTATCAAATGTTCTAAATGCTTAAAGATATTTATTTAGTCAACTAAATAATCGAATAGATTGAGGGGTTGAATAAGAAGGAGTCTTCCTTCATCAAACCCAATGCTACTACATACACCCAAACACAACATAAATCTTATCACATAAATGCCTTACAATCACCAAATCCCAAACTCCAAAACACTACCAAAACCTGGAAGTACTTGAATCTTAGGATGCTACTTTCTAAGGTCTTTGGTCATTTTCTTAAAGCTAAACTCATTAAGCCACTTGAGCTAAACTTCCAAACACCATCCTCAACCATAACAGACACCAAAACCTACTACCATTACCACCAGTACCATGGCCATAACACCATATCCTCTACCAAAATAAACCCATTGCTTAATTACTATAAGGCCAATGATACCTACATGATCCAATCAGGGTTTCCAAAATCTCTAGTTCTTAGCTCTTTCTCTCCCTTCAGTGGTGAGGAGATTGCTAGACTACTTGTTATTAGTCTTTAGCTGGATGGTGGGTTTTGCATTAGTGCCATTGACATATGGTATCATAGTTCAAAAGATAAGTCTACATGGACTCAAAAATCTTCTAAAGTTTGAATTAGTAGAGGTTCAGAGATGATAAAAGATGAGTTGGTTATAACTCCCAAGGTAGCTAAGCCAATATCTAAGGCTCCCAAGCATTAGAAGGGATTGAGTGCTAATAAAATGTCTTATGGGGTTCATAACATGACCCAAAATGGTAAGGTGTTCACTTCTCCTAATCTCAAGAATAAATCAAATACCCTAAAAAAGTCAATATAGGCTAGGCCTACTATAGATGAGACTAGTCTGAGTAGTGCATTAGCCCTGTAACCTCCTAATAAGGGTAAAGAGGTTGCTCAGCCTGAGAATGTCATGTTCAAGTAGTTGAAGAAGACTTAGGCTAACATCAATATTTAGGACTTGGTGTTATCTTCCCAAGTGCATTGTCAGGCCGTTGTTGAGGTACTCTCTAGCATGAGATTTCTCCATCAGCATTTGCCTTCAGCATGAAGAGTTAGTTGGTAAATTGAGAATTGAAGTCTATTATGCTTTTTTTTTGATGCAAATCTACTAGCTAAAGGTATCCATCATAATAAGGTACTCTTCATTAACATGCACATCATGAACTTCTCCACTCCTTATATCATGGTGGATGTTGGTTTTAGTATTAATGTCTATCCACTCAAGGTGTTGCCTAAGCTCAAGATTCAACCTACATATTTGAAGCCATCTAAGACTATCATCATTGTGTATGATGAGTCTAAATGGGAGGTTACTAGCACCTTTATTACTATTGTTACTATAGGGCCAATCGAAATAGTAGTGGAATTGACAGTTCTACACATTTTGATGTTTTTGCTTTGCTTTTGGGCTAGCAGTGATTTCATCCATTGGAAGGTGTGCATGTTAGTGTATGCTCTAGAGCATCATGTTTATGTGTAATTAAATATTTAATCAATAAAAGGCATTATTCATTATTTAAATGCAGTAATTTATATACTTATTTTACTTAGAGTATTAAACTAAATAATGAAGTCCAAGGTATTGGTATAATATAAGGGAAATTCATAAAGAGTTTATGATATGAGATTCTTATTGTATGAAATGTTCAATATCTAAATTGCCCTGATCATAGTATCAATAAGATTAGACATTATTAATGCAGATATATCAACACATATTATACTTTTGTTAAAGGGTGATTTTGATTCACTATGACATGATTTGTGTAAAGTATACATGTGAATGAACAATACAGTACAAGTTCATTGGACGCCTTGCCATTGAGATTTTATATGGATTATTAATCTATGTCTATGAAATACATATTTCACTCAAATCAGCAGTGCAAGTATCCTTAGACTTGAGATATCACGGTAACCTTAACTATGGATTATTATACTTTGACTCCTATGCTTCATTCCTTCATAGGAGGCATTCATAGTTGAAAGGTTTGGTATAGTATAAAGTAGTTGAAGATGTTTGTATATCAACAAAGGATTCACCACCCCCAGATTAAATGTAGGGTTTTATCTCATTGATGCATGTAGTAATCTTTGATTCTAAAATCTCTGGCCAGAGTGGAATGCTTAGAAGTGAATAAATTCATAAGGGCATTTTGAAAATAAAGATTATGTACATGAAACATCAAGTTTAGGGTATGATCTAACTTGCTTGATCATGTATTGAGTAGACATTAATATATACTCAAACCCAACTGAGATAATGGATGGTGAAAGGAGTTCATTGCAGTAGTATCTGATATAGAAGGATTCTAGTCAAACTAATGACCTATTGACATTTGGGTAGTTATGATGTGTGTCACACCTCTAAGTAAAGACATGTCCCATAATGAAAAACTGAAATTCCTCCTTCAAGCTTTAGAATTTCATCACAAGGGAAAACAATCACAAAATAACACATCATTCCAAAATATACCAAGCATGCCAATAAAATTTTTCGAATCATAATTCTCAAGCACTTACCAAGGAGATAAGAAACAATACTAACATAATTATAACACGTAGTGAGTAACATATATATATATATATATATATATACATGACTACAGATATCCTAGTGGCATCAATAAGTAGTAGTCAAAACAACACACCTAGTATTACTACAAAAATGAGAAGAGGCATAGATTGCATACACAATGCCCGTAGGAGTCTTCTAATAAGTCTCAAGCCACACTTGCGAGATTCGTAGAAGTTGTGCACCACATTGCCAACAAACACCGCTATCCCCGTCTAACCTCAGATGTGCTCAAACCTACATTCATCAAATGATAAACACTGAGTAAAACTTAATGATGCTAATTAAAATGAATGCAACAATTAATAATAATGAAGTATAGAGAATTTCAAAGTAATAATATTAAAAAAACCATTATTACGTGAAAGCATATAATCACATGTCAATAATATTTATTTAATGAGGTGCACAATTCAAATCACAGTGTAAGCATATTCGCACGTATATAATTCTAGAATTCTCATCTCATCACTTCGTAGTACCTGGATTCACCTCTATTTTTCATTCATAGCATCATAAATAATTCATGTATTTTCATAACCATAATACCCTATTTCAGTTTAAAATGAATGTATGCAAATATGAAATGAATTTATGAGAATGTGATGTTTTGTACTCTCCCTCAATCAATCTGTTTACCTGTTGCAACTCAATTCATTAATCACATCTATAGTCATAACATTTTCTTGAATGCGACTGTACTCAACATTCAGTAATAATAATTAACATACGTGACTGAACTCAACGTATGGGAAGCGACTATACTTAACTTCCTTATAAATATCTCAATACATAATTCAATCTCAGCATATAAAAATAGCCTCACTTTTCCGTCCTTATGATGCCATGTAATGATGTTATGAAATGCCAATGATTTATCTAAGAATGAATATGATTTATATGATATGATGCATTGGAATATTTAAGTGAATATCATAATGTTTCTCAGAGAATACGACTTAATAATTAACATGTTGTACGTGTGTGATATTATCTCAGACTTATTTATTTTAAGTTGAGTATGGTAGCACTGACCTTCAGGGGCTTTCCCCTTATTTATACACACTTAGTAATATCCCAAGAGAATTCAATCATTTACTAATCGTATGAATCACGCCAAGCAATAATAATATATACAACATAATGATTATTTCTCTAAATTCTTAAATAATATAAATAGTGTATTTAAGAAGGTATCATAATATTGTCAATAAAGAATTTAATTGAGAAAATAATCATATGATATTTATTTCTAAAAATATATCTCTTATTACTAACTATGATAATATAATTTTGATTATAAAATAATTAAATCATAGATCTAAATATCTCATATAATCCATAATTAACAAAACTTATAATAATTAAACACTTTAGAATTCAATGAAACCTATAATAATTATAATTTATAATAGTAGCGCTAAATAGTCTTAATTTATAAATTAAATAGCCATAAAACTACCTTATTATATAAATTAATTACTATCTCTTATAGCTTAAATTATGATATAACTTTTATATTAATTAAATATGAAATTATTTACTATCATAAGAATTTAATAATATAAAATACTATGTTATTTAACCTTTCTATTATTTTAAAAACATAGTTGTAATTAAAATACCAATAAGATTAATGAATGTATAATATTAAAATCATATAGTAAAATTATGAATAATAATTTTATTTTTGCCACAAGGAAAAAAAATACGCCCTTAGCAAGTCATGAAATCTTCTATTCATAGTTTTATTAACTTTATTAAGGAAATACCTAAATCTACATTATAGCATTAATATATATAAATAACAATGTTACTAAATCACTTAGCCATTATGCAACATACCAGCCCTTATATTCGCAAAGTCCATTACACTATCAAAATAATAATCAAACATTTAAGTAACTATATTCTAGGTACATAGTTGCCTTAAATCAATATACAAAGCTTGTTTCCCCCATACATTTCCTAAAATTATACTGAAACCTCCTGGCTGCAACACTGACATCTCCCCAATATTATTATTAACATGAAAACTACAAGAAGAGAAGAACTCAATTTTTAACAAGCAACCAAAGTATCAATATGCATAAATATGCACCATAGCTCTCATTAAACCTCCTTTTTTTTTAATCAAAACACAAATAAGTAGCAAAACATTCAGGTCTCAAACTATCTATCAAGAAAAAAGAGAAGGGCGAGAAGGGCGATGGAACAATAGTAAAAATCACAAGCAACAAAGTTAGCAAGGAATCTATCATTCACGCCTCTACATAACGAGCCTTCTAAGCTAACCATCATTACTTTAGCTCCCCACAAAAACCCGACCAAACACTAATTGCACCCCTACCAAAATAATACCCCAAAGACAACAACAACTCCATGCAACTCCCTGCCGAATAAGCACATCATCTCACTAAACCATGGACATGCACGACACAAGAAAAGGAGAATAAGAAGCCATAATCAACATGCAACACAAGCTTCAAAACAAATAACATGCAACCTACCTTGTGATAAATGAATGAACTGAATCCTTGATCCTTTAATGAACCCGTAACCAGCAACCCAAAACCAACAAGAGTTATAGAATAAGATGCATGCATGCCTCGCCCTTAGAACCAACCAATTCAAGAAACACGAAATCACCAAAAGAGGAATAGCAACCTGATCCACCATATAACACAAGCAGCATTTTCTCAACAACAAGTGAAAAGGAAGGGACATCCGAAGAATACACACACAAACCAAAACACCACCCACATAATAGCAATAACACTTCCCACGGATCAACAAGAATCAAGAAACAATAAAAGTCTAGGCGATGCCGAGCAACCCCTCTCTCTAAACAAATAACTCTCCTAACCCACAAGATGAACCCTCAAACTAAGCAAGACCTAAACTGGTGTTTGATCAAAGAAAAAATGAAAGGAAAAAGAAACTATGGAAGGAACACTAGATAAATGAAGAGAGAAGAAAGAAAATAAAACCCAAAGGAACAACCAAATGAACCCCTTCCTCCAAAATGCATGAAAACCGTCCCCTCCACCTTTCAACAAAGACAAAATATTAATCACAATAAACCAAGACACCCACTTACCCAACACCTTCTGCCAAATGTCCCCATTACCAAAACCAATAATAATATTAATTATACATATTAACAAAAATGCCACCCAACCTAATAATCACTTCTATGTAAATACAACATTAATAAAAGCATATACCACTCAACTATGAATTCTTTAATTAAATAATATAAAACATAAAGGTCTACTAACATAACTAATATATCATAATATATTAAACTATATAAATATAAATATCTAATACAAATAAAATTTATCAAAGTATATACTTATATACTTATATATATAAATACCATTAATCATATAATTATATATACTTAATAAAAATTCATCACCAAATTCTAATTTTATTCTTATAAATATTATTATTCCATTACTTAAAATAATTAAATAATTAACTTACTTGATTAATACTAGTAATAAAAATGATAACATTTCCTACAAAATAATTAAGCATAATTCTGCTTAATTAATACTAATAAATTAAATAAATTAATAAATTAATAAATTAAATAAGATACCATTATGTCTTACCAATTAATTCACCCACATCATTAATTAAATGTAATGCATCTAATTATAATAAAATACCAAATTATCATGAATTAACTTAATTAATAAAAACACTTCATCACTAAATATAATAAAATCTTCTAATCACTAAACAATACCCTTAGTATATAAATTCATCAACTTAAATAATCATGCATTTAACAATACTATAATAACAATCTCAATCAAT
>CANYBF011233118.1:0-25568 GCA_948192965.1 Dalechampia spathulata | reverse complement strand
CTGAATATGTTAGAGAATCAAATACATGTTGATATACATTGAAAATGTTTAGAAGTAATACTCTAAATGATTACATGATAATACTATTAAGATGATGTTATGGTTTACATGACATGTTTCATATATTTTACACGAATGATTATATATTTGTGTTATGTGTTAAAGCACCTCTGAGTTATATACTCAGCGTTCGTCATTTGATGGATGCAGATTAACAGATGGATGGCGAGCATGGATTCCCAAAGTACCAATTCGGTATGGGTCTCTTCAAAGGCAAGGACTTAGAATAGATCAAAGTTCTAATTAAATTGATTAAGTAATTTTAAATAATGTTAAGGCAGTAAATGCAAGAGTGTTATCTGGGGTTAATACTTTCGTAAAAACTTAGATCGGTGTACCCACGAAATAAAATAAATAAATAAACAAAAAAAATAAAATTTTACGTATCCCTTGTAGAGTACTTAATGGTTTCCATTTACTGGAGATCGTTAATTATTCTACGGGAGAATGTCGCATCACAGAAAGGCGTGACATGTTGTCTTAAATGAATGTAAGTGGAATATTATGTGTAATATAATGTAAGGATGATATTTTATTTAATAAGGAGGAGAAGAAAGAAGGTTATGTAAGGAAGTACTATTGAATTGCCAAGTGTCCATATATTATTGGACCCTTCCTAATTTAAGTGATAATAACAATAATAATAATATAAAATAAAAAGGCTTATCTTATTAAGGAGGAAGCAAGTTAGATTTTTATCTTTTCTTCACCAAAATCATACAATTTACTCTTCTCATCTTCTTCCAACTTGTCTTCTCATCTTATTTCCAACAAATATTCAAGGTAAGATCATAGATAGGTTTTCACTTTTGTACTTCTTTTAGATTCTATCAATCATATAAATGTCTTCTTTGTCCTCTTCTTTATATTATAAATAGTTGTTGAGTTGTGTTGATTATGTAAAAGAAGGAATTAGAGTGAAGGATGAATCATATAAAGAAGTAAAAGTGTTAAATAATTGAATTTGATTGTATATATGATCATATGAATTTTTGTTTTGGATGGATGATTGAACTTTAAATTATATTAAATTAATGTTTTAAGTAAGTTTTAGAGGTGTTGTGAAGATGTTTTAGGTATGGTAATAGATTGGGATGATTAGGGAATCATTTGGAGGTCTTTTGGAGTGAGTTTTGATAACATTTTGAGCTCTCAATCATGCTCGTAGCTTAGATCCACGATCATGGCTTTTTCTAGTAGGTTTTGCAAAGTTTCTACTTAAATCCACGATCGTCGCCGCAACCAGTTTTCAGCTTCGATGTGTAATTTTGTAAATAACATTTAGAGACCTTATCGGATGAGTTTTAGAGCATCTAATATATCGTTAGAAAGCTCTTTGAGTTTAGTTTCCAATGGTTTAAAAATTATTCAATTTAAAGGTTATTTACTTAGGCAAAAGTTTTGTACATTAGGAAAAGGTCTTAAAAGGTAGAATATGTTTTAACTAATATGCATACCAACTGAAGTCTCTAAGTAATCTATCATACAAAATTGCTTAAAATTCTTAAATACATAATCTTATACACTTATTAAAAACCATTAGAAAGGTACATACCATATTGATAAGACATTCATACATTTCATTTCATATCAAAACAGTGAACCAACTATAGGTACATTTAAAATGGAAATGACCATATGCATAGTACTTACTATATGCATAGTATCTTATGACCAAATGAATAGTACTTATGTTTAAATGATTTAATCACCTAGATAATGAACATTAAAGCATCTAAGCTCATGAAAATGGTTACTTAAAGGTAGAACTCAATGTTAAACTTAGGAGTAAATCAAATGACTACATATAATATATGTCGTTTGTATGTTCATTGATTTGTATATGTAAGAAATTTATTATAGATGAAAGTCAAATAATATGATATATGTATGCTTTAAGATGAATATATTTGAATGATGAATGATTGGAAATGAAAATAAGCATACTAAATAGCTATGAAATGAAAACGTTACAAGTCCAAACAACGAAGCAAATACTTCTACTCCATTACTTGATAAGGGTAACATGGTGACAAGTTTATGATTTGTCTCTCTTAACCTATTTAATGGTCTTGAATGACATTTTCATACTAAATTACTTATGATACATAGGAAAAGTGTATGAATGGATAATGACATTATACAAAATACATTATATACGATCATACAATGCATCAAGCATAAACATTGAATATCATGGTGGTGATATAAGGCGAAAATGATACAATAATGATACTAACGGGCCAAAGGCCGAGCTATACACCGTATTACATGTACTGAGTCATATATGATATATTATTGGGCCAAAGGCTTGACTTTTTGAGTCATACTATATGATGATGGGCTATAAGCCGGACTTGAAAAGCCATATGATAAAGTTTGGTTCCTAAAGGAATCGGGTCCCTAAGAGGATTAGTACTAGTACAATATGAGATCCAGTACAAATTGTACACAATTATGTTTACATATTACTACTATATAAAGGGAGAGTGAAAAACATTATTGCATTCTCAAAGTCATTTCATCATTCACATACAAGCATTATACAAGGATGGATAATGAAAGTAAAGCAAAGGTATATATACAAATGCTACATACATGTACCTTATGATGTTTCTATACTACATTTGCTACAGAAAATGTTACGGATGATCTTTCATGATATTTACTTATACGTATCCAGTTTTAATGGTTTCTAACGATAAGGCTTGATGTTTAATGAAATGATATGACCTCTTTACTTGATACATATGGATGAGTTTACATAAGTTGTTATTATTTACTTGTCTTGATGAAAATAGTTCCTTTTGCATAATTTATAGCACCAATGAGTTATATACTCAACATTTATCATTTAATGAACACAGGTAGTAGTCCAGTAGACAAGGGATAAAGTTAGAAGTTCACTAGTCATGTCACACCCACACTCATAGCATTCTTTGTGTGCTTGCATTTTATACATGTGTTATGATGAAGGAATGATGGAAGTATGAAATGCATGGTAATTTTATCATTATGAATACCTTGAATTGATATATGTGCCATTAAATTGCCTTAAGATGTGCATTGGAAGTGGTTATGTGCATGGTCTTTAATAATGCTCAATTGTGGAATTGAGACATAGAATGTGATGTCTTGGCATGCTAGACATGTTATTGTATATGAATGCACATGATAAAATGCATGAAATGAAGTGGTGGCGAAGTTAGAATTAAGTAAATGTTAAGAATGAATTTAGGATATAAATGTCATTTTATGAAAAGAGAGGGGTAATTTTGGAAACTAAAAATATGTATATATGTGTATACTTATGTGCATGTGTGCATGTATGACATGTATGTTATGTATGATCATGGTATGAAATTAGGTAGAAAGTAATTAATTAAAGGAGTAAGAATTTAATTTAAGTAAGGAATTTATTATATGTTGACAAGTGTCAACATACGATTGACTCTTTCTTTAAAATTTTTAAAAATAATAAAATAAACCATAAATAGGAAATAAGAGAAGGGAAAAGGGGATTTACCATTCCAAAGCTCCAAACATACATTCACTTCTTCTTCCTCCCCTTCTCACACTTCAAACTTAAAAGGAAATTTTTCATGGAAATTCTATATTTAAAGGGTTCTCAAGCTTGTTCTCTTCATATGTGTGCTTATTACTTCATATTCTTTGATAAAATTAATATATGGAGCATGTAAGGTTTCTACTAGCATCAAAAATTTGAAGTAAATGAAGGAAGAATCATGAATTTGATGAAATACATGCTTAAGCATGCTTAACATGCTATCTTGGCGTAACCAAAATGAAGTTGTGTATGTATATGCATTTTCATACAAACCCTAGTTTGTATATGATATAATTAACTCTTAATTTTTTATGCTATGTGTGAATGATGAATATAGGGTGACGAAATGTGTTAAAAGATATGAAAAGGGTAAAGGAAGGTGGAAGAAGAGTAGTGATTGTGGATAGGATGTTTGCTGCCTTATTTTGAAAGCATGAGTTCCTTGTAGTATAAAGGGCAAACATTATGTTTTGGCTTGATTTTTATGGATAAAATGCTTAAATTATGTGTTGGTATGTTGATTGTGCAATTTGAGTGCAAATGGAAGTGAATTAGAATGTCAAATTTGCATTAGAAATGAAATGGTACAAAGAAGAGAGTGTTTAAAAAAGTTACTATCCAAAATTATCATTTTTCGTATTTGGCCTCTAAAAATTCATATGAATGAATAGCTTATAAGAATGAATGAATGGAGTAAGGTGTTAAAATGGAGAAATTGGCATTTGGTTACATGGAAAATGAAATAGAACCTTAACTATGTGAATCTGGATTTTTACCTTGGCAGAAATTTTGACCCGATTTAGAAATAACTTTAAGAGGCATTAACGTTGTCCAAAAATTTTGTGTAAGTGATCCAATTAAAGCTTATTGAGTTTAGTTTCCTATGGTACCTAGATCATTTAAAAATAAAAAGTATAAGTCAGTAAAAAAGGGGATGCCATCCTCAAGGGTCCTTGACAAGAAACTAAAATGAAAGGTTTTGTAAAGTATATTTGCATACTATGTTTTTCTATGGTTTAAGACTTTGTTTGCATGGTTTGTTGCCTTGATTTATACATGGATTGAAGGAATAAATGTAAATGTTCTTCATGGTTTATAATGAGTCCTATAAGGTCTCTAAAAGGATGAAGCAAAGTAAAGTAAAAATTGACCAAATAAATAGTATCACATATCAAATGAATAGTGCATTGCCTTACATGTTTTGACCACTTAAGGGAAACATGTTTCAAGCTTCCAAACTTTAAGCTATACCCTTTAAAACCCTACTACTCAATCTTATACACTTATAAAAACATTTAAATGTATAAAAGGGGTTAGATGTGATATGTTGAATTATGAATTTCCTCGGTAATTTATACGTGCCAAAATGGTTAAAATCTATGATCACTATCATTGTTGTGTGATATCTAATAGGATGGATTCATGTTTACTTATTCTTCATGAATCAATGTGAAACTATGGTAAATGTTATGAATGGATTGGAATGTCTTAAGGTACCATATTACTTAACTAAAATGAATGACTTTACTAAAAGGGATATGACATGGTAATGATATAGGTACGACCGAAGAGACACAGACTACTCCTCGAGCACACGATAGGGGTAACACTGCCACAGGTTTGTGCTTTTCACTTCATGACCTTATACAAGGTCTTAAAATGATGTTTAATGCTTAAATGCTTATATAACTAGTAGAATGACTTTATATAGTCAATGTTCTCATATGATCAACATTGTACATGATCATGTAAGCATCATTCACATATCATATCATGAACCATACAAGCATAAAGGCATATTCATGGTATGTCATAAAGAAGTTACAAGGTGAAAAGGAAAAGAAAGAGATATTTATAGAGAGCTATATGTTATTAACATACTAGGTCATGCAGATGATGGATTCCCTTGAGGAATCATATAGTTTGTTCCTTATGGAACCACCGATTGATGATGGGTTCACAAAACCATATAGATATTATATGTTTCTATGGGAACGAGTACCGGTACATACAGGACCCAGTACAAATTATGTACAATTATGAATGCAGAACATGGTTGCATTCTTATAGATGTTACATAAAAAAGAGAGGAAGAATACAAAATATAATTGCATTCTCATTTACACACATTGACATATACTACTCATGAAAGTACACATATGGTTAATGATGTGGCATTATAATAGTGCTATTATATAGATGTGTACACCATGATGCTATGATATCCATAATGGTTATAGGAAAGTTATAAGGATACTTACATAATATTTATTCCTATCTTTACACCATATATAAATTATTACAGACATGGAACAATATAAAATATTACAGTATGATACAAGTATGATGATATACGAATGTTGAACTTGAAATGGCTTTATCCTGATTCTTTTAATATATGATCATGTCATGTACATATTTTTATAGCACCACTGAGTTTTATACTCAGCGTTTATCATTTAATGAATGCAAGATCAAGACTTACTGGTGAGCTTATGGATAGTTGATTTATGGTTAGTTGGGGGTTAGATTTTAGTGGAAATCTCATTCTTGAAGTGGTATTAGATGCATGTAACATACTCCGTACAATTTTACATTATGTAGCTCTTTTGATAATCATAATGGCAGTAGCCTCCTTATGGTGAAACCCTAATACAGGAACCATAATACCACAATACTCTATCATATTCTATATACATATGACTTAGTAAATGATTATATAATGTTATATACCTGATAGATAACATACGATGAATGATATATGTATGTGATGTATTACATATTATTATGAGATGTAATAAGATATTTGAAAACAAACAAATAAAATGTTCAGATTACGTTATAATAACTGTAAGCAAACATTATACTGCAAAAAATTTTCACCACGAGACTCAATGAATAGTAACTTATGAATAATGCTTAATGAATAGTAACTTATGAATAGTACTTATAAAAAAATGTATGCATCCTTTGTAGGATAATTGATGATTTCCATGCTTAGGAGATTATTAGTTATTCTACGGGAGCATGTTACACCGGGGGTATAAGGGTGATAAGTCAGCAAGGAATAGGATTCAACAAAATCTTACTTCTACAGCAGCTTGGACATTTTGATAACGTACTCTCAAATATCTTTTGGTTATGTAGCTTAAACATTACTCATACTAGTAGTAGTGTAATAATATTTTTATGTAATATAAAATGACTTGCATATGAATGTGTTAGTACTATGATTCCTTGATAATAATAATGAATGATAATGCATATCCTTATGAATGATGATATGATGGAATATATATAAATGACATGTTCTCTGTAATTAAGTTGCTGCAAGCAAGTCACTGTAATAAAAGTACTGTAGTAAATCACTGTAGCAAGTTACTGTAGCAAAAAAAAGTGTGCATCCTTTGTAGTGTAATTAATGATTTCCTTTCTTAGGAGGTTATTAATTATACTACGAGAGCATGTTATACCAGATTTAGGTATGACATATTAGGTTTATGTTATTCCATTGTATGTATGCACACCATAAGAACAATGGAACTGTAAATAATGGACCTCCAAATATGTCAACCATATAAGCACATTAAAATTATAAGGGAATTTAGGAATGGAAAAACAAAGGGACCAGATGGGTAGTTGGGGGTTAATGCTAATCAAACTAGAATCTTTAACATTTAAGGGATTTGACCCTTATATTATTGTCATATGAATCCCTTCTACTATTGCCATATAAGGCCAACTCAATGAACACATGTTATAGTGTCTTAATTCTACATATCGCCTACATGTCCAATAGATCCTCTCCTCGTGTGCCATATTGGATTGACTGCCAATTTGATTGCTAGTCAAATGTGAGAATGCATCAAACTTAAAAATAGTTTGCTTTTAACATCAAACTTGTAAAATAAAATTTTTATTGCATCAAATAGAGAAAAGCCTTATATTTAAGGAAATGGAGGAAATTTTATTTCTTTTTATTTCTTTGAAATTCATATGAATGTTGGGAAAGAAATAGACTTAACTTATTATTTTTATCTTGGTTATTGTTCAAGAAAAAAAAAAGAAAGAATAATAAATTTTACAATTTTGAGTCTTCTTGATTATTAATTTATCTACTCTTCATTTTACAATTTATCTACTCTTCATTTTACAATTATAAAATGTTTTACCTAGGAATGACAATATATCATATAAGATATTTTGAGTAATATATATTCATACACAACATAATAAGGTATAATTGTAATCAATATTTTATCCATATCCTACTGTATATAAATTATTATAAATGATCTAAGTTAAGATTTTGATTTAGATTTGAGTTTGAATATTATTCATTACTTTGTGTTGAATTTGACTATGAATTTAGATAGGATGATATTATACTTATATCATATTCATATCCAAATATGAGTTTACTTAATCAAATGAATTTTACTTGAATTGACTGAATATAGTTTGAATGACTATTTATGGATAAAATTCATTTTCTTATCCCAAATTTGAGATCTTAAAGGTAAAAAGGAAATTATGGGTTGTTTAATTGTTGACATTTTTTATTTTATTTTATTTTTTCAAAATTTTTGTTTTTTATGTTTAAACAAAAAATAAGATTTTGGAAAAAGTTTATTAAAAAAATTTATTATGATAAATGTTAAATTAATATATTTTGGTATTGAATGTAGCCATGCCAGAGGATGGAATCCTCAATTAATGTGCCTATCAATGCGAGTTTCCAAGCTCCTTAGAACAATTTGCTTGGAGGTATCTAATAGCTTGATCAAAATAGCTTAAGGAATAATTGTGTAAAGAAAATATACTAGAAAAATGAAAGAGGCAATTGTTGTTTTATAATAAAGTACGAATAAAAGAGTAGTAAAATGAAGAAACTATGATTGTATGAACCATGAAAAACACTATTGCTAAAATCTAAGGATTTTTTAAAGAGGTATATATTGTTGAATAGTTGGTTGTTTGTGTTGAATTCTTGATGTCCCCTCATTGTTGCTTTCTATTTCCTTTTTATTAAAGCCAATTTTGAGAAACTACCTTTTGATCAACTACTCTTCATGATGCACACATCTATTCACCGCGTCTCACTGTGGTTATAGCGCTAAGGACCTTTTTAACTGCTAACTGTAATAAAAACAATCAAAATACAAGCTATATTTAGCTAGTCCAAAAGAAATAGTTGGTTAATTAACTAATTAATTATTTGAACTGGTTATAATTAATTGACTAATTAATCTATCAATTTTAATTAGCTTTATGGTATTTAATTTAGCTAAATTGATTTAGGGCCTAACAATTACCCCCTACATACGAATGACTTCGATCTAAAAAAAGATAGCTATTGCATATGAAATTTGACTATTATAACTTCAAGCCTTATTCATTTTCTTCTTTTATACTAAAACCGTGAACCCTTACAGGCCTAAAGTCCAATTTACCGCTCTAGACCAATGGTTTTGGGAGGTTGAGAATTTACAAATCATGGCTTTAGATGAAGAAGTTTGGAAGAGGAATAAATTGATCATGGTACCCAATTCATCAAACCATACTTTCATTCCTTAAGCCCCACACTCACCACTTTAATCCTTCTAACTTCCTGCCCCTTTGAATCTTCCTTCTTCTCCAAAATAACTACTTTCTCTACCATTGACAGACCCTTCACATGTCCGTAGTGCCGTTCATCCAACATTGAACTAACCGGAGACACTTACTAGTCTCATGCCATTAACTTCCTCCCCCAACCAAGACTGGCACACCACCAGTGACAGTAGCAGCGATAACCTTATCTTTTATGAGGCAATACCAAAGAATTGCACAACCAACCACTCACCCCTCTCACCAAACATCTAGGCATCAGTTCTTGATCTCTAACGACAGCCAATCTTGCTTCATGACCATCGTTGAAATCAACCAGATCTGTTTACTCTTCCTTATTGGTCCATCACTATACAATTCCAACGAAAATAGCGTCAAACTTTTACATCCTACCACAAAATCAAAACAAGTAAGTCTCGACACCCTTTTACCTACTGAATTTTTTTTATATATGTTTCAGCCAATTGATGCCATTTGATGATCTTGTGTTTTAAAAATTAATTTTCTTGATAAGTGTTGAAAATGATGTTGGTTCCTCTAACATTTATTACGTTCCTATTACTGTAAAAGAAATCAGCTGTTATTTGAGCTTTGAAAATTTTGCATATCTTATGTTAAATGATATGGGCTGATGACTTTTGATTGTTCTAATTGGTGTATTGTATATTTTTTTTGGTTCTTCTCCAATTGTTCCTTACTTCTTCTGTTTGATGATTATTTGTGCATAAAACTGAGCCTATCATGCCTTGATAAATTCTTAGTAGCACTTGGTTCCTGTATTTTAACCATATATGCGATTGATGATGGCTCGATGCATCCCACAGTTGTGTTTCTTGCTGCTGATCCACCATATTTTCTTTTTTACTTTTTATGATGTCTTCAAAAAATGTTTAGCTTGATTTCTCAAAATGTTTATGCGCTTTTGACGTAACTTTATTTTGTTTGGTTCGGTTAATGTTAGTTTATGCCTCCCTTATTTATTCTTCCTCTTTCGCGTTAAACCATTCAAACACTTGTCTCTTATCAAGTTCTAAGTGCTTGGCTAATTGCTGCATAAATGGTCATTAAGGAATGTATGATGGTTATATTTCTTAGGTATTGGGCTGTCTTTGACATTTGGTTAGATAACCTCCACTAATTGCTCTCAGATGTAATGTTCACTGTTATATTGTGTGTCTGCTTTCACCTTTCTATATATCTGCTCATATGTTAATGGTTTACTGCATTACTTGATGTGTCTAATACCAAACATCTCACAATAAAGTTAGTAAACAATAGGTCTAATGATACCTCAATTTTCTTGCTTATATAACTATCAATTCATATTTAAAATCATATGTAAACCTCAAATTTACAATTACCATACATGGCACAAGAGGAAACTAACTAAAAAACATGTTTATGATAGTCAGTCTATTATTAATGGTCAATAACTTTAATTTGTTAAGCAACATTTTCAACATGTTTGATTACTGTTAAACCTGATATTTTGAGCAAAAATGAAGACTACATAACTGCAGAATTTATAGTACAAGAACTAGCTAAACACATAATGTTTAATTTAGAAATAGGATTTTTACAGTTAAAATGGCATAGGCCCAAAGCATAAGGAAATGGGATAAAACCCTTAGGAACCAAATTTTCAAACTAAAAACAAAAATGCCACATCATAAAATTGTTAAACAATCAAAGCACCCTAAGATTGCCAAGCATACACATCAAGAAAATAAAAACCTTTGCAACTCCTGCACATGTGTCACCACAGGATGATGACATTTATAAATTAACTTGAAGAGAAATAGTCAACATAAGCAATGAATATACAAATTAAAATTAACATTTAAACCCATACCACCATAAATAAATTACACATATAAGACATTAATTCCTAATTTTATTATTAAACACGAGAACTAAACATATTGCATGATAAAATCCTAGAGACAATATAATTCAAAAAAAAATAAAATGTTAAAACAGTCTTAATCCTAACTAATTCCTAAGGAAAACTTTAAATAAAATAATTGTATTGCTATATTAAAAATCTTGAAAGAAAATCTAAACAAAACAAAGTTTAATTAAATATGAGGAATAACCATTCGACATATTCCACAAGGCAAAAAAGAACATGAAATCTTGATGAAATTGGACTAAGTTAAAAATATTAATATTAAAGTCCACTATTTCAAAATTTGAAAAAATTAACAAATGATTTTAAATTTTACATAATTAAGATGAATAGAACATAAATAATTAAACACAAAGACTTAATCTTTAAAATCTAAAACTCAAAATGACTGGTATAACTTAACTTAATTAAATACTAGGAATTTATGAATCATAACTTTAAAAATTAAAGCAAAAAAACATGATAAAAAAAAACAAAATCCAAACCAAAACCACATAACTTTGACCAAATCTAATAGTATATTTAGACCAAGACCACTGAGGAATTCATCAAACTTGACAAACTCTAAGCATAAGCAATATGATCCTTGAAGCCACATACCTCTTCATGCACAGGCTTGCTTGCATAATACCTTTTGAGCTGTTAAAATTTCTGCATGTGTATTTCATTAAGATGTCTTGTTCTCATTTATCTAATTATCTTTCTATCGTTCTTTCTCAGCTATAGCATATGATTCATCTCCCTAACTCATTGTTCAACTTGATGTTGATCGTCCTCCTCAGGTAATTTCTTCATGATATGAGAATAACAAAAATTGCCTTTAAATTCAAAACAACTGTACCTTGTAGAAACCTATACGCACCCTCTAAGTATCTAGGCAACATTTCCCCTCTATCAACCCCACATACGTCAGCTTTTTAGAGGTACAATCTCAACTGTACTTTCCCTCTGTTTATGCGAGACTAGGATATTAAATCAAATCTTATAGATGTTGAAGTAGCGGCTCCTTACTAACTTTCCTCTGCCAAATCCTTCTCCCCCTCCTGACATTGTCTTTCTGTAAGCACCAACCCATCATTACCTTGTATCTATATGCACTTTGTATTCCTACCCCACAACTCTTACCACTCATATTGAATTTTTAAGATTGACGAAGATTACTTAACTCCTTCATTCTGAGGAGATGATTGGAGGCTCATTGTTGGTCCACTCCTATTCTCGAACCACTTTAACATTCATGTTCCTGTCAATCTACCTTTATTAGGGAAAAAATTCTCCAAGATGCATTCCATAAAAAAGCCTTGGCTCCATCTTAGTGATGAGTAGCTCTAGTTGATAGCTTGATTGAGGTTGCGCTATGTTCATGATTGGGTTTAGATGGGCATTCAGGAGTTAATAAAGCTATCTACTCAATCTATTGAATTAGAAGAGGATTTAGTTGAAGCTCTACTTTACTTATGGAACCCTAACATCAACTCATTCTTATTCCTATTTGGTTATGCTTCCATGATGCTTAAGGATGTATTCATGATCACCGGTCTACTTGTCTTGGGTGATTATTGCTTTGCTCTGATCAACTCCTCTTCTTCGAGTCTGCCGATCATAATAGTCAAATCCATAGAAGACACTTCTTATTCATCTATGATCAAAACTTAATAATGTAAGAGTGAACCTCCAACAGTAGAAGAGCACACTTATTTCTTATAAATATTGCTATACAGATACAATGTCTTCTAACCCTGGTTATTATGATTTACTCATCCATGTTGTTCTTCTATATATCTTTTCTGTTTGAGTAGTAGTAAACCAAGTATTGAGTATCTGGATTTAGCCCGTGCTCTAGCTGCTAGTTTTGATTTTGCACTTAGCTCTATCTTCCTTGAGGCATTGTATCAAAATCTAAGGAAATGCTCTTCCAACTCTGATGCCCTCTACTCCAACTATGTCTAGTTTTTACAACTATGGGGGTATGCCTCTTTTCCTGAGCTTAATGGCTCCACCTCTTGTGTGACAAGCTCTATTGCTTCATGCTTGATGCAAAGGAGATATAAAATGACCTCACCAGAGATTTTCTCATTCTTCTGTAGCTTAAGAACCCACACGCTAACATAACTGTCTATATTTAGGGAAGATCCAATAGCTCTTTTTTAGCTCAGTGCCTTCTCTGATGATATGGATATTTTTTTGGATATCAACAAAAGGATTATTTTAACCTTCATCAGGAATCTAGTATTTCTTATTGGTGGAGTAAATGCCTTTTCCCATCACCTAAGTACATCTTATGGAGCATTCCCTCTATACCTCCCATGCCTATGGAGCAGACATTTTGGGCTTGAACAAGCCATCCCTACCATTAACCACTACGGTCTAACAGCAAACCTTAAGGTGAGTAGAGATAATTTTGAGATCTTGTTTAAGAAACTTTATCCCTTCCAATGCTATCTTTTTCCTATGGACACCAAAGCCTCATAAGCGTTTAAGGAATTGTGGACCAGGGAAGCACTACCTCTCTTTTAGCATATTACCCCACTGTCATGTATCTCCTTGAATCCATTTGATTACCATCTTTGATAAATATGTTCTCCCAATTTTGTTGACTTTGGCTTTGAGTTATGCTGTAGGTCAAGGAAAACGGCTTGCTTCTAGCTTAGTGAATCCTTCACAGAAAAAGAAAAAGCTGACCCTGAAATCTTTAGCACCTCTTTCCAAAAAATCTAATTACCTTCCCTTGTTTACCAAGCCCACACTCTGTGATGAAAGTGAGGATGACCTTATTGATCTGTCTGAGGGCATTCCCAACGAGGAGGAACTAGAAGAGCCGAGTGGGAAAGAACTTCAAGAAGCTAATGGTAATGCTTAAACCTTAATTCTCTATTTCTTATTCACCAGTAATGCTACTTTCATTTACAAGAGGTGCAAGTGGTACCAGCAATGCCCAACTAACCCCTACCTCAACTTCTCTGGATGCACCTACTATACAACTTCACAATAAGCTTTCGCACCCTTACCACTTACATTTCTTGATTCAAATCTCTAACTTTAATTTACTATAGGTGCAAAAGACCTCTCTTTTGATCTCAAGAGTAAAAAAACAACTAATGTCTCAGTAAGTTTATCAGGTTTCACTCTTAACTCATACCTTTCACTTGACATACTTGATGACATGGTTGATTTGCTTTCAAAATATTTTTGATATTCATTCTCACTTGACAATGGCCTCAATTGAGACTTTAGAGTCTGATTTCCTAGCCGAGTCATCTCCAGATGTTGTAGAAGAAGCTCTTACTCTGAACCAAGCAGATGTAGATGTTGCTCATATTATACTTTCAGTATCATTATCTTTAAACATCACCTTGTTGAGCAAAAATTAGCAACATGGTCTCTTGTCTGCTTTCTCTTATCTTATTACTGCTGTTGGCGATGTTCTAACCTGAGACCATCTGATTGCTCTTAGATCATGAGCCATGGATATTTTCTAAAAGCAAGCTGAATCAAACTGCTTTGATCAATAACTGACAGGTAAGCTATAGGTCTTTAAAACCCAACACCAAAAATATAAAGACAGTATAACATAATGGCAAATACAAGCTCAATAAGTTGAGGCTTTGGCGAAGGAACTCGAGGAGACCAAAAATGAGATAATGGAGCTTCAAAACTAAATCACTAGCCTCAAAGCATGCCAACAAAATTTGATTTCCATAGGTCTCACTTCTAAGACTTAGTGTGAGGAAACTGACAGGCGCGTACACTTCCTTCAGCGATTCTTACAGGGAAGGGCTAAGTCTATAACAACCTTGCACCAAGAATGGGAACAGATATGCACTAACATAACTACTACCAAGGTTGGTTGGAAGCAAATGAAGACCAAATATAGCTCTAAATTCTAGGACTCTATTTAATTTGATTCCTGTTACTCTCCATTTTTAAAAAAACTTGACCCCTTGGATTTGTAATTTATTTTTAGAGCATGGCTAAACCCTTTCTAATTTAGTTAATACTATACCTTTTCTACCTTTGGAAAGTTGATGGTGATCATAATATACCTTGTCTTTTAAAACTATCTATTCTCTATAGGTTTGTAGTAACCATGAGTAACATCGTCTCCAGTCGTTGGTAAGTTTACCTATCTCTGTTGATATATTTATATGAACTGGAAATTTCACCAACATACAGTAATTATCTCCATATTTGTTCCTGATGCATGTGAGGTAACTAAGTCTAAATACCATAAGGACTGATAAGCCTCCTCTCAATTATTAGACAGGTACACGTATTCCCACTTTACTACATTCCATACTATTATGCTACTTTGACGGCTATTTGCACTTTGCACTATGCTTGGTCAATGACCATATATATAATAATAATTTTAGCTTTCATTAATCACTCCATATGAGCACTCTAGCCATACATGTTTATCTACATCATATAAAATATCAACTTGCATAACAGGTTCATCAAATTTGAAGAATAGTACTGAGGTATGGCCTTGACTTTCTTTTTCTATTGAGACTGCTGATATGGTTTTGACTGGGTATAATGCCTACATGTAATCTCCTTTTATCACTTAACTTTTCTATTCTTAATAGCACTTATCATTATCCTAAACTAATAAATGAAACACAAATAAAGTGGCCTAAGGCTAACTCCATTAACAATGGTTAAATAACAGTGGCCTTAAGGCCTACTTCCTAATAACGATAGTGGTTATCTAGCCTACTATCTATATTCATAATACTTACATAAACATGCTATTAAAATAAAAACTATAACTAATTTATGGCTATAAATTGGCCTAGAGCCATAATTGACTCATTCATTCTTTCTCTTACTTTTATTGCCTAATCTCCCATAGAGTTGGGTAGTACTTTTTCAAATATTTCTTGTTAATGTACCTTTTATGAAGAACATCTTCTAGACTAGCAAGTCAAGAAGTATTCCCTTTCAGGATTCGATGTATCTTGAAGGGTCCTTCCTAATTGGGAAACTATTTGCCATACTCTCGATCCCTAACCCTTAACCCCTAACCGTAAAATAATTTTCCAAACTAGCTCACCCTCTACAAATTTCTTCTTCTTAACTCTTTTGTTGTAACTTCTAGCTACTTTCTTCTTTTAAGTAATCATATTATTATAAACTTCAAGTCTCATTTCATCTGTGCTTTCCAATTCCATTAACATGGCCTCCATGTACTCAGTTGAACTTAATCGATTTTTCTTCGCCACTCTCAATGAAGGTACCACCACTTCCAATGGTAAAATGGCATCATGACCATATGCTAAAGCTAAAAGGGTGATACCTGTTGCACTTCTCTTTAAGGTGCAATACACCCATAAGGTTTCTGACAGAATCATATGGCAATCTCTCAGGTTTTCTTCTAACATCTTTTCCAAAATTCCAATCAAGATTTTATTAGATGCTTCAGCTTGTCCGTTTGCTTATTCATAATGGAGAGTTGAATTAATTAACTTGATCTCATAATCTTCAATAAAATCCTACATTTCCCCTCCAATGAACATTGTTCCCTGGTTTGTAGTAATGGTTTGTGGAATTCCAAACCTACAAATCAAGTTCTCTTTTATGAACTAAATTACATCTTTCTATTTCACCTTCTTCATAGCCATAACTTCCACCCATTTGCTGCAATAATTAATAGCAATAATAATAAATAAATGACCTTTAAAAGAGGCAAGATGGATTTTACTAATTAAGTTAATAGGCCATCCCTTGAAAGGCCATGGTTTCACTGTTGAATATAGCTTATCTGTAGGCAATTTTTGAATGCTTCCTTATGTCTGACATTGAGTGCAACCCTTGGCATATGAAATACAATCTTTTAAAATTATTGGCCAAAAATAATCATGCCTTCTAATCAGCCACCTCATTTTGACTCGTGCTTGATGGGCTTTATATACTCCCTCATGTACTTGCTTTATGACTTCCATGGCTTTGAGAAAAGCTTTACTTGCTTTATGACTTCCATGGCTTCAGGAAAAGCTAAACATCTCAATAACAAGCCATTAAAGCTCTTCCTATGCAACTCCCCTTCAAGAAGAACATAATTTAAAGCCTGCACTTTCACCTTATAAGGGGCCTTCTTTCTTGGGTTAGTTAAGTAATTTGTAAATTCAGCCCTCTAGTCTTTAACCAAATTGAACTCCATACTCAGAATTTCCACCTAAATCCCTCGCTTTAAAATGGAGGGATGACTCCTTTTCCCAATAATAATGAGCCAATGTCTAAGTTCCTCTAACATGCTTAGTCCTGAGGTAAGCTGTGCTAGCTCGTTAGCTTCCTAGTTAGACCCCCTTAGCACATGCATGAGAGACACTTCCTCAAATTGATCAAGTAACTATACGACTATTATAAAATAAGTTGCCAATGATAGACTGTTGCATTTGTACTCACCAAAAAGTTATTTTAGGATTAGTTAAGAATCACCAATGATCATGACTTCTTTAGCTCCTAATTCCTATAAAATCTCCAATCGAATGACCAAGGCCTCATATTCTGCTTGGTTGTTGGTACAAGTAAACTCCAAACTGAATGATAAAGCTGTCTTAGTCTCCTTTGGTAAGGTAATAACCACTCTAGCTCCTACCCTATTCTCTTTGCTAAAACTATCAAGCTTTAACTTCCAAGGCTATTTATGAACACTAAAAATTGGGAGTTCATAAGAACCATTCTATGGCTCAGTGGACAAATGATCAGCCAAAAAATAAGCTAAAGCTTACCCTTTCATCAATTTCTGAGGGTAATAAATGAGAGTGAATTTAGTAAGGGCTAAACACCATTTTCTTACCCTGCCATTTATACGTGGTCTATTTAACATGAACTTGATCAGATCTATAGGAGAAATAACATATACTTGGTTCTTAATCAGATAATGACATAGCTTAGTACACGTAAAGAACAACACCAAACACAACCTTTCAATCTACAAATATTTTTGCTCTTTCATAGTTAGAATCCTGCTAAGATAGTAAATCATATGCTCATGACCCATGGAATTATCTTGAGCTAACAAACAACCCATGGATTTACTTACGGTAGAGATGTATAATTTCAATGGTATACCCACTCTTGGGGGAACCATGATAGGGGGATTAGAAATATATTCTTTTATCCTATTAAAAATTAGCAGATGCTTTTCTTCCCACCTAAATTCCTGTGATTCTTTCAACTTCAACAAATCTGAAAACTCCTTAGTCCTTTCTCTAAGGTTAGATATAAATTGCCTTAAATAGTTCACCTATCCTAAAAATCTCTATAATTCCTTTTTATTTATTAAAGGTTGAGCTTCTTTGATTGCTTTGGCCTTGTTTCTATCTATCTCGACTCCCCCGCTATGAACTAAAAAACCAAGGAAGTTACTAGCTTACACCAAAAGGTACAATTAAGTGAATTAAGCTTTAGCTTATACATCCACATCCTCTAAAAGCTTTTCCTCAAGTGCTCTACATGCTCTATAGCCTTCTTTGATTTGATCACAATGTCATCAATATATGCTTCCAAGATCTTTCCAATCATGTCATGGAAAATAGCATAACAAGCCACTCAAACATTCCAATCAAGCCCGAATATTTGAAGGCTATTTTATGGGTATCCTCCCCTATAATCATGATTTGATTGTAACCAGAGAAACCATCTAAAAATAAGAGCAACTCATTCTTAGAAAGAGCATCAATCAACATATCCACCATATGCATTACATATATGTCTTTAGGAGTAGCCAAGTTGAGGCTCCTGAAATCCATAAAGACACGCAGTTCTCTATTCTTTTTAATAATAAAGACTTTATTTGAAAGCCATGAAGTGTATCTTGTAGGCTTCATAAATTTAGCTCTGAGTAGCTTTTCAATTTCTTCCTTCATTTTGAGCTCCACCTCTTTGGACATTCTCCTGGTTGGCTGCTAAAAAGGCTTGAACGAAATATGTGCTCAATGAAATCTCTACTAAGATCTGGTATCTCATCATAATCCTAGGCAAAGCAGTCTTTGAACTCCTTTGACATGGCTATAATTTGCTGCTTTGATTCTTCTTTCAATGTAGAACTAATGTATGTCACCCTTGAGGTGTCTGATAACCCTAGGTTTACTTCTTCTAAAGGATCTAACACTATTGGGACCTTATCCTTAAACTTGTAAGAGGCCTCCTTGAGTCTTCCATCCAAATTTCCTCCACTTCCACATCATCATCTTTATTCTCAAAAATCACTTCTACCCTATTGACACCTTCATTTTCTCCTTCCAACTGCTCTAATAATTGCTACACCTTACATTTCCATGAAGACACTACGGCTACGGCCATTTCTTCTAAGGAGTACTTAATCATTGACCTCTTCCATGGTCATGATACGACTCATCAGCCTGTAAAGCATGATGTCCATAGGTGTCAATTCTCCTTGTGACTTTCTCTAAAGGGATCTCACATCTTCTTCTAACATATAGATAAATTTTAGCCTACCATTCTTCTTTCACTTATAAAACTTGATTGGTCCATAATGAGGATCATAAAACCTGGCATCCACTACATCTGAATTCACTTAAAAAGGCCTGTCATCAACCTACACTATCTCCACATCATTCCCCTTCCACATCAATAAAAATTAGTGTAAGGAAGATGGAACACACTAATTTGCATGAATCAAATCTCTTCCTAACAAAACTTGATAGTTTGCACTAGAGTTAATAATGAAAAAAGTTGACAGTGAAGCGCTTGATCCTACTGTAAGTTCTACAGGCAAGATGCCCAAATTTTTTAAAACCTCTCCATTAAAAGCCAAGACTTGCATATTTGTCTTAATTAAGTCATCCTCAGTATGTTCAAGACTATGCATCATGGTGGATGCCATAATATTCATAGCTAAACTGTTATCAATAAGTACCTTGGAGATAGGCCTTCCATTCATATTTGCTTTGATGTAAAGGGGCTTGATGTGCTTGGTCATTTCCTCTCCTGGCTTTTCAAATACAACTCTTTTGGGCTTTTGAGGATGGGACACCTATATTGAAATCCCAGTGTAATATTCTGTTATATCTGTACCAACTTTAGGAACTTTAGGAACTTCTTCCTCTTCCCTCCTCTATGTAAACTCACATGGCAAGGTTATCACATTAGTAGTAGAATTTAAGAGGACAGGAATACCTCTAACTACAAACGATCCATGATTTTCATGTATTTGTGTGTTAACAGCATCTTCCTCCTTTATTTCAACATCTTCAGCAGCCACTTGGTTGAATTTTGATCTTTCCTTTTATTCATTTCCTGATTAGAGGCCCCTTCTTTCTGCTACTTTTTTTCTTTATAACCTTCTTTTTTATATCCTTGTTAGAGGCTCAAGAAACTTCTTAGAGCATAACCTATGCTATTTGCCTATAAGAACAATAGCAAGAACCACAAACCTTGGCTACCTCTCTTCTTTTGATGTCTCATATTGCTTTTTCTCCTATGAAGAAGAACCTTTATTCCCTCTTTTTTTTTATATATTCTAAGGTTTTCCTAACATGTGCTAGATAGTCAACTTACGAGGGTTTTCATGATCAATCACTCTAGTACCCACAAACGTCTTTACTAGAGTCCAGGAAAGTTTGCATACATCTGTTGCCTATCAAGATTCAACATTTCCTTTCTACTCTTGCCTCTTAAACCTGCTAATATTCAACCAAGAACATAAATCTGTAGTGGTAATAGTGACTGGTATTAGAAAAGGGTCTTAATCTACCATCATAGTCTCCTTCTTCTTTGAAAACTTCAGCACCCCTTTATTTATTCTATCTTTGATCAGGTTCCTGAATGTCTAGCAAACATTGGTATTATACGTCTATGAATTATGAAATTTGTAATAATATTTGCCCTTTCGTTCTTCCATGGATGGTAGCTTATGATCAGAGGGCAGTTTAATCACCTCCTTTTTCAACAAGAAATCAAAATTTTCTTCATTTTTAGTTACCTCGAAGGTGTACTATGGCTGCTGTGAAGAAGCAGCTTGTTTCTTCCATAACTCTAGCACTTTCTTCACAAGAGAGGGACACACATAGGATCCTGAACTTGAAAGGTCTGCAACAGCTACATCTAAATCCATAATTTCATGAAAATATGAGCCCATGGTAGCTTTCTTTCTATGGTTTTCTTCTCTCAGTAAATCCTCATATTTTAAGACTTTTACAGCTAATTCATAGAAATTCCTAAACTCCATACCTTGGAATTTCTTTTAGAGTTCAATATCCAAACCTCTCTATGCCATCTTGATGAATTCTCCCTCTGGCAGGAAAAATTTATACTTATTTCTCATTTTTTTTAAACTTAACAATAAAAGAATCAACATTCTCTCTAATTCTTTGAGTAACCTTTGAAAATTCAGCTATGCACACCTCAAGTTTAGCCCTAAAAAACTAAGTATGGAATTACCTTTCCAAGTCCTGCCAAGTCTAAAGTGAATTTATAGTCAATGTTATGAACCAAGTAAACACTACACCAGTTAAAGAATTAGGAAATAGGCATAACTGAAAAAATCAAATTTTTTGTAGTTTGCCAGCGCTTCATATTAAATGGTGAAGTTGACAACATGCTCTACTGAAAAATGCCCATTTTCTCTAGAAAACAAGGAAAAATCTAGAATTCTATAGCCATGCGGGTATGGATTCTCTCTATCTACAACATCTAGGTATGACTTGTTGAACTCTGGCCAGCCCAACTATCTCAAGCCTAGTCCATATAGCTCTTGTACAACTTCTCTAACAACCTCAACATTGATAACATCTCTAGGAATATTGGGGTAAAAGACTTGGGTAGCAAGCCTATTCAATCTTGTAAATTGCCCCCCGAGCCTCTGCTTAGAGGTGCTTTTATGTTATATTGGTCTGGTTGCATATACAGGTTAGTAGTAGTAAAAATATGATGTGGCAACATAAGTAGTCTCCTATTTATGGCAACGTAACCATCATCTCTCCTATGAGGGGAGAGATACCTTTTTTCAGCCCTTGATGACTCTCCAACTTCTCTGTTAGAGTGAACAACAGCTCCCTACCCTTGAGTACCCTACCTCAATTCTATCTATGAGGTACTCGATTGACCTCTTTAACTGAGGTAGACTATAGGTAGTGAGCAATATTTAATTTTTTGACCATTTTATTCATGTTGGAACATAAATTTTCCATAGCTTTGAAGGCTGGATCTCCTTTCATAAATCACTCACATTAGCACTCATGTTTTCTAAAACTTCCACAATGACTTTTCCTAAGGAAGCTGCTACACTAGCCATGCTTTCCTTCAAAGTCTCACTTACAGACTTCTTTAATCCTACCATGAATTCTTCAAAACACACATCCACTTTTTTAGCAATAACAACATTTTTCCCTAGATTTTTCTCTTGTGACTCTATTGGTGCCCCAAGGTTTCTATGTGAACTCTTCTTAGGGACAAAGCTTTGTCAGCATATTCCTTGATAGTGGGAATAATTGCTTCTAGTCCTATAGTAATAGGAACCTCCTTCGAATCTTGAGACCCGATAATTTCTTTGATAAAAGCACTGCAAGTTTTGGGAGCCATTCATTACACGAGTCCTATTGGGCATGCCAAAATTGTTTGGCATAAATTTATGAAAATTTAATAAGGGTGTGCTAGAGGATCAAATCCTCAATTAATGCACTAGGTGATGCAAGTACCAAGCTCCTTGAAACAATTTGCTTTGACGCATCTAATAGATCGATCAAAATAGCTTAAGGAATAATTGTGCAAAGAAAATAAACTAGAAAAATGAAAGAGACAATTGCTGTTTTATAATAAAGTATAAACAAAAGAGTAGTAAAATGAAGAAACTTTGATTGTATGAACTATGAAAAACACTATTGCTGAAATCTAAGGATTTTTTAGAGTGGTGTCTATTATTGAATTATTGGTTATTTATGTTGAATTCTTGATGTCCCCCCATTACTACTCTATATTTCCTTTTTATCAGAGTTAAGTTTGAGAAACTGCCTTTTAATCAATTACTCTTCATGAGGCACACATCTATTCACCACGTCTTATTGTGGTTCTAGTGCTAAGGACCTCTTTAACTGCTAACTGTAACAAAAATAATCAAAACATAAGCTATATTTAGCTAGTCTAAAAGAAATAGCTAGTTAATTAACTACTTAATTATTTGAGCTAGTTATAATTAATTAATTAATTAATCTATTAATTTTAATTAGCTTGATGGTATTTAATTTAGCTAAATTGATTTAGGGCCCAACAGTATAATATAGAAAACACAATTTTCTACTTTTTTTTATTTCATAAAGGAAAATTAGAATTATATGATTATTTTAAAAGTCATGTACATTTTTTAAAAACTTTATTTTTATTTATTTATTACTTTTATTAAAAAAATTATCAACTAACATTAAATTTTATGTTCTAATTTTCTTAGATTAATTTTATTTTTCATTGAATCTTATTTTCTTTTCCTTACACTTTTAGATACCAGATAATAAATATCTTACTTATTTCTTTTATTTTTTTTTCATTTATCTTTTATCAAATAAAGTGTAAGAGAACAAAGGAAGAATATGAAAGATTAAGAACAAAAATAAGTAGTTCAAGCAATAGAAGAAAAAAGAGGAAGGGGAGGATAAGATAGAGATGGAAGAAAAAAAATTCAAATATTTCAGTAATAATCTTTTTCCATTATGGTGATAATATATATATATACACACACACACACATATGTATAATAGCCTAGGAAATATACTTTGAGATGTAGCATTAAAATCTCTCAACAATTATAGATATTTCCCTATATTGACTAACCAATTTTATCATTTCTAATAATTTGTTTGTTTCTTTAACAACCTATTAGCATTATTCCTTATCTTTACTTCATTATGAGTCTCTCTCTATACATAACAATACCCTTCCCTTTTTATTTATTCTTCCCATATGATTTCAATATTAGTTAACTATTGTCATCTAATGAACAATTAATTTATATTTTAGCCCTCACTAAGCATTATTTAAGTATTGAGTACTTTATCAAGTGCTATGTCAAAATCATCTTGATAAAGAGAAGAAACATTGGGCATAACTATAATATATTAGATTTTGTTGAGTTTTATTTTTTCTTTTCAACTTATATGTCATTTATGTTATAATGCTTAATAAAGTCCATGGTATTTGGCCTTAAGCTTTAGAGAATATCAATCACTATACTTGATATTGTTATATAATTGAATCATGACATATACTCAATTTCCCACTTTGAGCTCTATGTTAGAACACTTCTTATCAATAGCCTAAATGCAAGGTAGTATATTTTGAATCAAAACATATGTTTTATAAGTGTGAGCGCCGGTTTCTGCTGGGGCCCAAAGCGAGGCTTGCGAAAGTCATGGACCGGGGACCGCACTTGGAGTGAAAGCGCAGTCTTCCTAAGGGGTTCCCTTAAGGAATGATACGGACTCGAAAGAGTCGCAAGGGAGTCGCCACCAGATGGTTGTGGATTGGTCCAACCGACCCATAGCATGAGTGCTAGTTATACCCTTCAGAGATTGGGTTCGAGTGGTGGAGATCTATTCTATGAGTTTCCAAAATCGATTTTACCATTTTAGTTGGGATTAATTATCCTAAGCAGGCAAGCATGCGAGCGTAATTGTAAACACACAGCGCATCATGTGAATTAGCGTTGCAAAGTTGCACGTAGAATGATATATAAGGCTATATGGCATTTAGATGGCATGACATATGCATGTCATGTGATATAGCGATAAAAGTAACATGGCATATGCATGTCATGTGAGCATGTATGACATATCATATGCATGATATGGAAATCCTAATATGTAAGTACATACTATGGTAAATAGCGTATGGTGTTATGCGTTTAACATTTTTGATTCATTTCAGCGTTAGGCATATAGCGTATGCGATGCATATGCATAAATGACATATCATATGCATGATATGTAATGATGGATGTCATAGCATATGCATGTCATGGCATAATGAGTAGCATACCATATGCATGGTGTATGTGCACCATATCATATGCATGATATGTATGATTGTATAATACATGGTATATGTATGACATGTTAGGTGTATGACATACCAAATGTATGGCATGTGAAGTGATGCGTGACATGTCATATGCATGACATGTGTAGTAGAATGTGCTTGTGTATTGTGGCGTGATATATGAAATGTTAAATTATAACATGGCATACCATATGCATGGCATGTGAAATGGATGACATACTATATGTATATCATGTGAAGTGCATGACATACTATATGCGTGGCATGTGAGATGAATGACATACCGCGTGCGTGGTATGTGAAATGATGAATGACATGGCATATGTATGGCATGGCATAGTGGTGCGTATGTGAATGTGTATTCAACATAGTATATGTATGGCATACGGTATGATATGTGTAATG